>WNWK01000046.1:187500-285000 GCA_009830355.1 Cherax destructor
GAATGGACCTAGTAGCGACCAGTGAAGAGGCGGAACCAGGAGCTGTGATTCGACCCCTGAAACCACAAATAGGTGAGTACAAAAAGGTGAGTAAACACACACACACACACACACACACACACACATTCTGACCCCCAAATGCACATTCCAGCTAATGTTCGTTTTAACTCAAAACGTCATTACCAAACGAGGTCACGGGGACCAGGCACGGATCATTAGCCAGGTCACCTGAAGTGACCTGCCAGAATGGTATAATCAGCTGATGAAACACGAAGGAATGTCTTTTTTGCTAGGAGTGTGTCAAAGGCACTTGTCAATAGATACTTGGCCAGATATAGTGTGTGTGTGTGTATGTATGTGTGTGTGTGTATGTGTGTGTGTATGTGTGTGTGTGTGTGTTATACTGCAGGGTGACCTAATGTGACCTCTTACAGTGACCTCCACTCAAGATGACCTTGCAAGGTGACCTCAGGTGAGGTACTAGAGTTAGGTGGCGTTGTTGCAGACGCGACACAGTGAGGAGGGTATTGCAACAAGAATGTTGTCAGCAGCTGCAACACTCACAATATTGACACCTGATGAGTTGCCATAACATGTGTCAGCACTGGCATAACCTGGGATGATGGAGGTGGGCGGGGTGGGTGGGGTTGTTTGGGGTGGGCGTGAAGAAAGAGCTGGGTTGCATACATACATAGGAACCAGGCAGGGGGGCAGTGACCCCCGGTACTAACAACAGGTCGTCTTGGGTGTTGAAAGATGGTTCCGTCAACGCTGCCAGGCCGCTGACGACCGGCTGACTACCCAACGAGGTAGTCGGGTCGTTTGATAGCGAGGATACAAAGGCGCCGACAGCACACGGGACATAAGCAGCATTAATTTCGTCTCGGCAGCGGGGGTGGAGGTAGTTGTGGTAGGTGGGAGGGGTTATTAGGAGGGTTGGTCGGGTGGTCGTAGCCGGGGTGTTTTTGGAGGGGTGGTTAGTGGTGGTGGTGGTAGAGTTAATGGCGCTGATCTCAGTCAATTACCTAATTAATTGGCGATAATTGCATGCCACAATAATTTGACTTACTGGTGTCTACACGAGGGTAATTAAGGCTGCGTGTCACCTGTTCACCACCACTCAAAAATATTTAAATCCCTAACACAGAGATTACAGTAAACGCTCAGCGTATATACACTGAGAAATATACACCCCTCGGTGTATATACCTGGCTCTTGTGTGTATCCACACCCTTGTCATCATCGGTATAGTGTTATTCGTTGGAGACCTCGAAGTGAAACACTCAGTACGTGGTCACGTCCCAAACCTGCCCACGTACTGTTTCAGTGTGCAGGTTTGGGACCTGCAAGTCCTAAACCTGCACACTGAAGTTACTATATATGAACACAAGAGACTTGGAAATTTACTATATTTTTTCCACAGTGGTTATTTTGCAAATTGTGATATCACATGTTTACTGTGTGTGTGTGTGTGTGTGTATATATATATATATATATATATATATATATATATATATATATATATATATATATATATATATATATAAAACATCCACAGGGGAGTTGAATGATAGCTCAAGGCCTTTCGTGATGCAATCAACACATCATCAGGAGCTTGCAATGTTGCAGAAACGAGAAGGAAGTCGTAGCATAATCGCTTCAAAAGGTGTTTTATACACTGAAAAGAGTGTTTGAATGCCCTTTGAAAAAGTCTTGCATCTTACACATCGCCAGTAAAGATACGGGATTGCTTGTCAAGTGTCTTCAAGCTTCTGTCAGAGGAACGTGATCCAGACGTAACATAAGGGAGCGTGCGGCTCACCACAACTCAACACGGCCCTCTTAAAACACCATCATTGGGAAGAGTGTTTTATTTAGGAACGTGTCTGGTTGAAGGCTAAACTACGAGCGGAAGTTGAGTGAATGAATGAGATGGTGGATAGTTGGAATTGATTCAAAGTTGAGGAGAGAGAGAGAGAGAGATGAGAGAGAGAGAAAATCCACACGAGGAAATGAAGAAAAAAATGAGAACAGTATTCAGTATATTTTGCCCTCCAGATGAGGTCCTTTTCCGCAGGTCTTGACACAAATCTTGATAATTAATAACCACATACTGGTTAAGAAAAGCACCTGAGCAGACGCTAGGACATACAGCGGAACCCCGGTGTGTGAACTTAATTGGTTCGTAGGTGGCGTTCGAACTGTGAAAAGTTCGATGTTCGAAACAGTATTTCCCAGGCTTTAACAGCCTCACGGAGGACTGTTCAACTGACTCTTCCTAAAGTCTCTGAGAGTCAGGTCAGTGTCAAAGGTCACTTCAAAGCAATGACCTTTGACACTGTTTTTTTTTTTTAGAACGGAACTGTAAACAAGCCAGCGCGTTCGGACTCCAGAGAAACGTTCAAAGACCGCGTCAATTTCTTCTGAAGAAAATTGTTCGGATTCCGGCTTGTTCCAGGTTCCGTACTTTCGAACACCGAGGTTCTACTGTATTTATTGGAAAACGTTTCGTTCCTGGGACCTTGACCACTTCTAACATACAGAGGTAGAGAGTGTAGTGTCAGAGACACATAATGACCTGAAAAATACCTTTTTTTGGGTCATAATAATCCACTAGTCAAACTCGTGTATATTTGGACGTTTTCCTGGTTATATTCAGGCACCACGTTGCCAGACGCATTACTGATCTTATTTGTTTTATTTTTATATTTTTGGCTGCATATGTTGTAGTAACCTAACCTAACATAACCAAACCTTAACCTAACCTAACCTAACCTAACATAGCCTTAAACCTAGCCTAACCCAACGTGTTCCCACAATTTGGAACAGTGGTCTGGGCTCTGGGCGTCTTTCAAGACTGGAGAGAGAGAGAGAGAGAGAGAGAGAGAGAGAGAGAGAGAGAGAGAGAGAGAGGGACTGATAAGTAAGGCGAGGCATGAAGATAAGGGAGCTAGCTGACCAATAAACAACGAATGGATGTGCGCATGCGTACGTGTGTGTGTGTGTGTGTGGGCACGGAGGACACTCCTCCACGACCGTGTCAACAGTCGTGTATTCGTATGGACACGCACGACCTTGTTGCTCACACTGCCCTTCTTATTGACGCTTCTTGTCACTTCTTTGTCCTCTGCTGTGCTCTTCTTCCTAAACCAAACACCAGTGGAAGCCGGGAGTATTGTGGCTGCATGGTTGGGAATGGGTTGCTTGAGTGGGGAATGGGTTGCTTGAGTGGGGAATGGGTTGCTTGAGTGGGGAATGGGGTTGTGTCATGAGAAATGGTATGAACTGCGTTGAAATATATATCATGTCACAAATTTCATTATTTTTTTTCTAGGTGGTTGAGGATCTGGTTTGACTGTGGTCGGGTAAGCCAGCAGACTGATTAACCGACCAGACTGGGGAGGAAACGTCATAGACTTTTATATATACGACCAGTGTGACTTTGTAAATGGTCCAAGACGGACCGAAACGTCGTCGTAGGCTCCTCTTTCCCATATGCGGGTTATTTATGTATTGTTCCAGTGGCTTTTTATTCTTAAGCATCAACTGGTCCGGAACATAACGGTCTGGTAAAGTGGTCTCAGACCACAACATAATCGAAGTCCAGACCTGTGTGTACAGTGGTCTAGGACTGAGAAACACGATCAGATATGTGGGCGAATTCAGTTACAAGAACATCAAATGGGACCAAATAAATCGTGACCTTAATGAGACACTGGGAGAACAATATGACCACCCAAGATCCAAACAAGGTTCTCGGGAAAGTGAACTTAATGCTACTGGAAGAAGAATAACTGAAAAAGTGGGCAGATGGTTATTGAACTTCTTGAAGAATAGAACCCAGGGAGTAGTAGTAGAGAGTGAAGTCGGAAGCTACCACGGTAAAAAGATCCGTTCCTCAAGGCACGGTACTCGCTCCCCTTCTGTTTTTCATTCTTATATACGACATCAACAGGGCCATAAATCATAGCACCATAACATCTCTAATGACAGTGGCGTCCATTAAAGACACAGTGAATCTTTAAGGGGATATAATTGTCAGTGGACCTCAGACAACAGTATGATGTTTAACGAGAATAAGATTTAATTGCTCCGCTGTGGAAGACTGGAAGAAATAAAGACTGAAAAGGAGTACACAATGAACTAAAATTTTCAGTAGAGGGAGACGTAAAGTGATGATGTGAGAAGATCTCACATTCAAGGATCACAACAGTGTTGCTGTTATGCAGGGAAATGATAGGCTGGAATACCACTGTGTACTAACTACCCTCCTCATGGAAGGCGAGATTGTTGAATTAGAAAGTGTATAGAGAATTTTCACTGTCTGTATACATTCAGTCTTGAACTGTACTCCTTATAACGTAGGCGATATAGGTACATCATAATTTCCACCTGGAGAATTCTGAAAAGACTGGTCCCAAACCTGCACGCCGAAATCACTCCCTATGAAAGCAAATGAGTTGGCAGACGAAGCAATAGAATACAGGAGAATACACTTAGAACTCGATAAGTGTGAGAGGTCCACGACTTTTCAGAGCTCTTGCTTCACGTATAAAGGGATTACCAACAAACATTCGATTGTCTCCAAGAGAGAATTTGATCTGTCCCTCACAACGGTTCCTGACCAGTTGGGCTGTGATTCGTACGTTGGACTGCGTGCGGCCAACAGTAACAGTCAGGTTGATCTGGCCCAGATCCACCAGGTGGTCTGGTCTGCGACCGGGCTGTGGGGGCGTTGACCCCAAAAAAAATTTCAGCTGACCAACACGCACCCATCTAAGATCACCATGTAAAAATATATATATATATATATATATATATATATATATATATATATATATATATATATATATAGTCGTGCCGATTAGGTAAAACTTGCAATTTCGGCTTAAATAGCAACGCTCTTCTTGCCATATAGGACAATCGAAAATTTTTATATGCAATAATTTCGCAAAAATCATTCTGAACCTAACGAAAAACAATATATTTCATTGTGTTTGTTTATTATTAAATTATTGAAAACGTATCTAAAATATATTTAATTGGGTTAGGCTAAATTAAATTGTGCTTGTTATAATAAGGTTAGGTAAGTTTTCTAATTTTTTTTGGTACAAAATTATAAATTTTTACATTAACATAAATGAAAAAAATGTATCTTTAAACGTATAAGAGAAAATTTTAGAAAGGACTTAATTTTAAATGAGTTCTTGCTAATTGACCAGTTTTACCTATTCGGCACGACATTATATATATATATATATATATATATATATATATATATATAAAATTTTATATATTATATATATAATAGTGTTGTGATAGGTAATAGCATATATATATATATATATATATAGTGGTGTAGGTATAGCAGTCGTACTGATAGTGGTAGATGGTAGTGGTGATATGGATAACAAGGGTAGTTTTTGATAGTGGTAGATAGTAATGTAGGTTGGTAGTTGTGACTGGTAGTTGCGGTGGTTAGTGGTTGTGGTGATGGAGGGTAGAGAAAGGCTAAGGACACGTACAGACACACAGCCTCGGGGCTCAGTAAACACGGACGAGTGAGTGTTCTTGACTAAATACTTGGTGACCTGACCCTTCCTTACCCTGCCAGGCTGGGCAGGGGAAGGTGGAGAAGCAGGTGGAGGAGGAGCTGGTGGAGGAGGAGCTGGTGGAGAAGGAGCAGGTGGAGGAGGTGCAGGTACAGGAGGAGTACAAGGAGGGGGAAGGAGTATAAGGAGGAGGAAGAGTATAAGGAGGGGAAAGGAGTATAAGGAGGAGGAAGGATACAAGGAGAGGGAAGGAGTATAAGGAGGAGGAAGAGTACAAGGAGGGGGAAGGAGTATAAGGAGGAGGAAGAGTACAAGGAGGGGGAAGGAGTACAAGAGGATGAGGAAGAACAGGATTTGTTTTACCCTAAAGTTAAACATCCCTTGTTTGTGTGTGTGTGTGTATATGTGTGTGTGTGTGTGTGTGTGTGTGTGTGTGTGTGTGTGACAAGTGTCTGAACATTGTTATTATTATTATTATTATTATTATTATTATTATTATTATTATCATTATTTTAATTAATAGTACATTTACAACACGCACATTGACGTACACACGCTTTACCTACACAGAAGAACGCATGTACGTGAAAAATGCCTACATGATGGGAGCCATAAGCGTGTGTACATTTTGTACACATGTGCACCTATATCTATACATACACGAACTCATGTAAGGTCCATATATACACACACAGGGAAATACCTGAGAAAGTACACATAGGTGGAGGCCCCTATACATACATACATACATGACGGTATCAGCTTATAAATACACACACACACACACACACACACACACACACACACACACACACACACACACACACACACACACACACACACACACACACACACCAAGACGACACGAACACAACAAACAACAACAAAAACACCTGGACGACAACAAGGACAGTATAAACAAGTGAGGGTTGTGCACTGTGCACTTGTAACACTGTAGAAGGTGAGGGTCGTGCACTGTGCACTTGTAACACTGTACAAGGTGAGTGTCGTGCACTGTGCACTTGTAACACTGTACAAGGTTAGGGTTGTGCACTTGTAACACTGTACAAGGTGAGGGTTGTGCACTTGTAACACTGTACAAGGTGAGGGTCGTGCACTATGCACTTGCAACACTATATAAGGTGAGGGTTGTGCACTTGTCAGTGTTGCCAATTAACTATCCCAATTTCGAAATACGTAGTCTGGGTCTTGATAGTCATGGTATTTTAAATAGTCTAATTCGTATTTTTTCCCATCATATTGTTACGCCCATCACTTTCCACATTACTTTATTACTTTGAGCCGATGTCACTTAATATCACATTGCGAACTTCCTTATTAAGTGCTAAAATAAGTAAGTTCGACTGTATAATATTATGTGGGTCCTCACATGAGTTGTCCAAATGGAATCATGTACATTTATGTACATAGTAAAATTATTTTGGTTAGGTGTAATAGTGCGATATGTGAAGCACTAGGTAACAGCCAGTTTCTGGTTGTTAAGTGACCTACCTTAAGTTAGGTCACCCCTCCCCCACTACTACAGGTCAAGGTGCATTGCTTGGAAGTCCTCTGTGGGGGACTACTGCCACCATAACTACCACCACCATCACTACCACCACCACTACCACCACCATCACTACCACCACCATCACTACCACCACCATCACTACCACCACCACTACCACCACCATCACTACCACCACCACCTCTACCATCACAACCGCCACCACTACTACCGCCACCACTACCACCTCTACCACCACTTTCAACACTACCGCCACCGCTACCATCACTACCAAAACCACCACCACCACTACCACCATTACCACCACCTGCATCGAACATATTAACCACCAGTGTTATCTGGTAAGGGAAGAGGGCTGCCTTTACCCCTTACCTCCCACCACAAAGAGGCAAAGGGAAGCAAAACAAAGGGTGTCTGCACTGCCGCATGCGACGCTCTCCGCTAGCGGCCATCCGACCCGACGCGATGGATGACACCCATTGTCGCTCTCCACCATTGCTAAGGAGGCAATAATTGCTGGTTAATTTTCGACTGTATGCGTTAATTAACCTAATGACGTGAGTCGGGGAGGACGGGAGGGCGTCGGGAGAGGTGTGGGTCGGACGCCCCGACGTGTCGGAGGGCTGGAGGCTGCGCATCTGTTCCGGAGATGCGCGTCTCTCTGGCGGCGCCTTTGTCACGTGTTGACGCGGACGTCAGCGGTAGATAATAGCGCTGTACGCCCGTTCTTGCTCAACGGCGATTGCTGTTATGAGAATAATTATATATTTTGAGGATTATAAGAACTGAAATGGCAAATATCGTGGGTTATAGGACCTTAAAGGGCGAATATCGTGGGTTATAGGACCTTAAAGGGCGAATATCGTGGGTTATAGGACCTTAAGAGGTGAATATTGTGGGTTATAGGACCTTAAGGGGTGAATATAGTGGGTTATATGACCTTAAGGGGTGAATATCGTGGGTTATATGACCTTAAGGGGTGAATATCGTGGGTTATAGGACCTTGAGGGGTGGGTATCGTGGGTTATAGGACCTTAAGGGGTGAATATCGTGGGCTATAGGACCTTAAGGGGTGAATATCGTGGATTATAAGACCTAAAGAAGCGAATATCATGAGTTATAAGAGATTGATGGTGAATATCGTGGGTTATAAGAGATTGATGGTGAATATCGTGGGTTATAAGAGATTGATGGTGAATATCGTGGGTTATAAGAGATTGATGGTGAATATCGTGGGTTATAAGAGATTGATGGTGAATATCGTGGGTTATAAGAGATTGATGGTGAATATCGTGGGTTACAGGACCATAAAAAAATATTGTTTTATGAAATAAAAGATAAGAGATAAAAGTTTGTAAAATATTTCACTTCCTCTGTGAAGTATAAACATTTCGACCAGTTTCTGGGGTCCTCTTCAGCAGATACACAACTGAAACAAAAGAATGAATTTATAGGGAAGACTGCACCTCTCACCGTGGGGGGGGGGGGAGTAGGTGCAACCTTCCCTATATATTCATGTTCTATTTATCTTGTGTATCTGCTGAAGAGGACCCCAGAAGGTGGTCGAAATATACAGACCAATTAATCTTCTGAGTTTCTGTTCTTCAGTACACTTCAGTTATCCATTCTGATATCTCTTGTGGACTGGTTATCTCCATATGAAAATCGTTCGTATATCTTCGTTGTATAATTTTTTGTTTACGTTTTATAACTGGTTGATCCATTGTTTACATTTGTTTTTTTTTACAGTCCCAGGTGAGGAAGGTGATCATTCCTTCCGTGATCTCTGTGAACTTAGCGAACCCGACTCTGAGGGCGGTTCTGTCTCTCCTCGCGAACCCTTGTCCTCGCCTCACGTCCACCGCGGCTCCTCCACGCCCACAAGCACCACAGACCCCCACAGCAACCACCACCTCCACCACCACCACCTCCACCACCACCACCACCACCACGACCTCAACATGAACGCTGCGGGAGCTGCGGCAGAGCTGAGCGCCGCCGCGGAGAGGTTCATCACACAGCAACTCTCAGCAGTACCGCTGGAGCTTGAGGTGCGGCCGTCCAGCACGGGCGTGGGCGTGGGCGTGTGGACCAAACAGAGCCTGGCCAGGGGCACTAGATATGGCCCCTTCTTGGGCAAGTGGACAGCCAACGCGAAGGATCCAGGTCTAGCATGGGAGGTAAGCATCCATACATCTTATTGCTTATTCTAACATGTCTCTCTCTTTGCCCTAGATAAGTCATCTTAATTCCAAGATATCACCATAATTTAGATTTATCTTCTTAATTTGGCATAAAAATTTTTTTATATATATATATATATATATATATATATATATATATATATATATATATATAGTGTAGTGTGCGAAACAACTCACTCTTTTTGCTTTCATAACAATTCTGACCTTATCAAAGAATTTATTTAAATGTAAAAACTGTGTCTCAGGAAAAGGAAGATGAAAGGGATAGAAAGAGAGAGGGATGGGAGAGTGGGGAAGAGGTAGGAAGAAGGGGGGCGACAGGGATACTAGAAGTGGGAAAGAGGAGGAGGAAGAGTAGGAGGAGGAGAGGAGGAAGAGGAAGGGGAGGAGGGTAGCGAGGTTTTGAAGGGATTGTCTCTACCTTGAGGGCACTTGTTATTATGTATCATCGTGGTGGACTAAAAGTGGCCACGAATCGAAACTGGAGTTCCTTTGTGGCCGTGTGGGTCTGGCGCACGTCGTCCATTGTCTGCGGGAGGCATTAAGATTTCCAGGAAGCACCAGCCATTAGCGAGAGAGACCCAGCTGGATGGTTCCCTTTCCTAAATTTCCAGCTGCCAGATGGAATAATGTGATGGTGGGGGGATGAGGAGGGGTTTGAGGAGTGAGGTGGGTTGTTTGTGGTAATTGTGGGGTGAGGGGTTGTTTTATTCGAAGTTTGCACTTGTCTTGATGATGCTGGGTTTGGCACCCCTGCTGATGCTGGCTTTGGCTGGTTCTAACGCTCCCTCCTGGTGCTGACTTTGGCACTCCTCCTGGTGCTGGCTTTGGCAACCCTCCTGATGATGGTTCTGACGCCCCCTCCTGGTGTTGACTTTGGCCCTCCTCCTAGTGCTGGCTTTGGCACTCCTCCTAGTGCTGGCTTTGGCAACCATCCTGGTGCTGGTTTTGACACCCCTCCTTTTGCTGTCTCTGTCACCACTCCCTAACTGGCTGGCTGACTTACTGTCTGGCTGGCTGGGTAGCTAACTGGCTGTCTGGCTGACAGGCTGGCTGGCTGACAGGCTGGCTGGCTAACTAACTAACTGGCTGGCTGGCTGGCTGGCTAACTGGCTGACTGGCTATGATTGAAGATATTGGCCTCCGCACCATTACCAAAATATGGAACAGATTGCTGCAGCGTGAGGGAGATTTTGGTCTTACAAATTGGGAGATTTTCCGTAAGCTTGGTCAGGTGTGGAGGAGAGAGGGAGAAGGAAGAAGGAGCAAGGAAGGAAGAGGGAGGATTAGGAGTAGGGAAGCAGCGAGGAAGGAAAGGAAGAGAGAGAAGCAATGAAGAAAGGCAAGAAGAGGCAAATGGGTAAAGGAGGGGATGTATAAAGGAAGGAAGGAAGGAAGGAAGGAAGGAAGGAAGGAAGGAAGGAAGGAAGGAAGGAAGGAAGGAAGGCAGGAAAGAGAAAGAAGTTGGTTACTTGGTCGCGTGGGCGTATGAGTGCTGTCAACATCAGCTGTTCTCTGGTCACAGACGAGTAGACACAGAGAGAGAGAGAGAGAGAGAGAGAGAGAGAGAGAGAGAGAGAGAGAGACAGACAGACAGACAGACAGACAGAAAGATTTATACTGATCACTAAAAACAAGGCGGCTTCTGAGGGTTTTTAAAAAAATCAGTGATCTTTACAGACAGAAGATGACAGGACCAGACTAGAATAACAATACACACTTAATAGACAGCTAGAAGACAGCTAAGACATAGCTAGAAGACAGCTAAGACACAGCTAGAAGACAGCTAAGACAACTAGAAGACAGCTAAGACACAGAAGACAGCTAAGACACAGCTAGAAGGCAGCTAATATTTAGTAGGTAGCTTCAAGAGGAAACTGGACAAGTATCTTCACCGGGTGCCAGATCAACCAGGCTGTGATGGATATGTGGGGCAGCGGGCCTCCAGCAGCAACAGCCTGGTTGACCAGGCAAGCACCAGACGAGCCTGGCCTATGGCCGGGCTCAGAGAGTAGATAAACTCTCGAAACTCTTCAAAGGTATATCAAAGGTAAGAGACAGAATGCAGCTAACAGACGGATAGAAGGCAGCTAAAAGGCAGCTAACAGACAGCTAACAGACAGCTAAGAGATATATAAGAGAACAGTTGATATCATAATCACGTTCTGGGAGAAACTGTTATCTTCTTTATCCTTCATTCATCTTTATCATTCTTTCTCTTGCGTCTTGTTTTCTTTCAGACTTTTATTAATCTGTTTTCCATGTTTTATTTTTATTTTAGTGTTTTGTCTAACTTTTCTCCTCTTCTTCTTCCTCTTCCTATTCAGTATTCATCTATTCCTCCTCCTCTTATTTACCATCCACCTTCTCTTTTTCTTCCTCTTCCTCCTCTTCCTCCTCCTCCTCCTCTTCTTCCTCTTCCTTCTCTTCCTCCTCCTCCTCTTCTTCCTCCTCCTCTTCCTCCTCCTCTTCTTCCAGATCTTCTTCATCCTCCTCTTCCTCCTCCTCTTCTTCCAGATCTTCTTCCTCCTCCTCTTCCTCCTCCTCTTCTTCCAGATCTTCTTCCTCCTCCTCTTCCTCCTCCTCTTCTTCCAGATCCTCCTCCTCCTCTTCTTCCTCTTCCTCCTCTTCTTCCTCTTCCTCCTCCTCCTCTTCTTCCTCTTCCTCCTCTTCTTCCTCTTCCTCCTCTTCCTTCTCCTCCTCTTCCTCGTCCTCTTCACCACATTTCAGGAGCTGTTTAATTCCCAACCATTGCACCCCTCTCCCCCTCCCTCCCCTCCCCACCAACTCCCTCCCACGCCCATCACCCTAACCCCTACCCCCTCTAACCACCCCCTAGCAAATGCTTCAAGGAGATAATGAGTCCTAAACGACCCCCCCTCTCTCTCTCTCTCTCTCTCTCTCTCTCTCTCTCTCTCTCTCATTCAAGGGTCACGGGCAAGGTCACTCCTCCTTAGGAATCTAGTTCTTAGTGACCTCCGTGGATTGGCTCTATGTTCCCCTCTCGCTCCCCCCCCCTCCGTGAAAGGCTCAAGGGGGGAAGCTCCCCCTCCTCCCTTCTTTCTGCTCCCTTTTTCTTCCCCCCTCCTCCCTTTTCTCAAGAGCCTCTTCACTATAGTCCACTTGAGTGGATGTTCATCGGAGCCTCTAACAGCCTCGTTAAACATCTGATGGTAAACGTTAGACGTCAGGGAGAGAGAGATAGAGAGAGAAAATGTTACATTGCCTCTTTTTTTTTCTCTCTCTCTCTCTCTCTCTCTCTCTCTCTCTCTCTCTCTCTCTTACACAGGGTTTTACAAGGTTAGGTTAAGGTTCCTAAATTTATTTACAAGCTAAGAGCTGTTACCTACCTCAGCTCCTTCCCTCTCTCTCTCTCTCTCCCTCTCTCCCTCTCCCTCTCCCCTCCCTCTCTCTCCCTCTCTCCAATCTCTCTCAAAAGGCCCATCCTTAATGACCAAAACCTTTTAAATATCTTATCAGCGTGTGGTTCCCACAACATATAATGTCTCAGACGATTACCTGAGGATATAACGAGTATATCACCTGCTATAATGAGTATACCACGTGCTATAATGAGTATAATGAGAGGTATAATGCGGGTGTGCCTCTTCCCAGCGAGGTCTGGCTTAATGATCACTTCCTACCATCCTGCAAGAAATATATTGCAAGAAAATCGAGAAGAATTTAAAATTAAATATGTTTTAGAGAGAGGGGAGAGAGAGACAGACAGTGAAAGAGAGACAGAGTTACAAAGTTACTGGCTACAATAATCGTGATTTCAGGTGTATGTGTGTGTGTGTGTGTGTGTGTGTGTGTGTGTGTGTTGTTGTTTTTCTGTGTGTTTTAACTGCTTTATTGGAAACACTAATGTTCGTCGTAGAACCGTGTCGTGTTACCATAGACCGTTGCGTGAGTCTGAAATATTAGTTCATTTAATACATGAACCATTTTGTACCAAAACAGTGGAATCCGTTTTTTTCCCTCTGTACAGACAGTCAACATCGTGACAGAGCCGGTCATCAACCTCCTCCTCGTTGCTTCAGATTCAAACACCATTCATCACACCTTTCATTCCCTATACTTCCACTTACTCTCATCACCCATACTTCCACTTACTCTCATTCCCTATACTTCCACTTACTCTCATTCCCTATACTTCCACTTACTCTCATCACCTTGAACTTTTCTTCTTCCACTTTCAACATAACTCCCAAATGCACTGCGTCATCTGCAAAAAGCAACAGTGACAATACTGACTTTATATCAACTACGATATTTCGTAAAAATCTCGCCTCTTCCTAACACTCCAGCATTCTTGTTTTTTTTGCCAAGACTTTCTTTAAACACGTTATAATAACTTAAGTAATCGTAGTAACGAGATTGCAAACAAATCAGGGAACGGGTGGGGGTTTGAACCCTTACTGAGTGCCTTCAAAACCTTCAGGCGGAGCGGCCGAGTGGTTAACCCACTGGCCTGTGGGTTTCAGGACTCCCTTTCCATGGGTTCAAGCCCCGATCCGTTCCCTCCTGATTTATAAACACATTGATCAACTAGGCTGTGATGGATTTGTGGGGCAGCGGGCCTCCAGCAGCAACAGCCTCGTTGACCAGGTAAGCACCGGACGATCCTGACCCATGGCCGGGCTCAGGGAGTAATAAAACTCTCCAAACTCATCAAAGGAACATCAAAGGCAAAGGTAACTAAGGAGCATCGGGAATCTCTGCCATAAATCAACTTTAAATGGGGAAACATAATCGTTCTCTCCTACATTTGCTCTTCTTAAATTGACTCTTCTGATAAATCCTCTTAGAACCTTCATCAACTTAGTACAACCTTCATAATAATTCGCACAAAGACAGACACTGTATAATTCGACCCCCTTGTGGCAAGTGGAACAGAATTCTTCCTCCGTAAGCCATGCGTGTCGTAAGAGGCGACTAAAATGCCGGGAGCAAGGGGCTAGTAACCCCTTCTCCTGTATACATTAATAAATTTAAAAAGATAGACTTTTGTTTTTGTTTTTAGGTCACCCTGCCTCGGTTGGATATGGCCAGTGTGTTGAAAAAAAAATTGACCCCCTTCTGGGATCCTCATCTGCTGAAGAAGACCCCTGAAGGGGGTCGAAATATACAGATAAATTAATCTCACTTTAGTTAGTCAACTTAATACATATTTCTTACTATGCAACACTAACCATATCGTTTGTGTTCGCTGGTTGAGTTTGAAACCTATCGACTACACGAGGGTTATTAAGAATACGTTTATCCTGTTACCGATCAGGGATATTTTAATCCCAACTTTAGATAGATAGATAGACCGAGAGATGTATGTCTCTAAGTGTAAATAAATAGAAAATTGACTTTGATCCCAGGATCAAAGTCAACTTTCTATTTACACTTAGAGACATACACTTCTCGATCTATCTATCTATCTCTAAAATCACTTGTTTCACAAGCAAAGGAAAAACAAATCACCTATCAGAGAAGAAAAAAAAGATAAAAGGAAGGAAAGAATTAAAAAAAAAACAGGATAAAGGAGTGGGATGGATATTGATAACTTAAAATGGAACTCCTGTACTTGAATTGTCCTCTGACAGATCCGAACACTTCCCTTCCCCGGCTGGAAAAGTCCTGGAAGCACAATACCCTCACGTCTCTCTTCTGGAAATGGCGACTCTCTCGTTCTGAGACATGGCCGTGATTATGCAGATGTCCGTGTCCGTGTCCGTGCTGTGAAAGGGAGAGAAAGAGAGAGAGAGTTCTGAACATGTCATCCTAGATTCGAGTATGACGCACCTTTCCCCCCTTCCCCTCAACGATGGACGCAATGTACCCCCAACCCCGACAATGGACGTACTCCCTCACCCCCAACCCCGACAATGGACGCACTTCCTCACCCCCAACCCCGACAATGGACGTACTCCTCACCCCCAACCCGACAATGGACGTACTCCTCACCCCAACCCCGACAATGGACGCACTTCTCACCCCCAACCCCAACAATGGACGTACTCCTCACCCCCAACCCCGACAATGGACGTACTCCCTCACCCCCAACCCCGACAATGGACGCACTTCCTCACCCCCAACCCCGACAATGGACGTACTCCCTCACCCCCAACCCCGACAATGGACGTACTCCCTCACCCACAACCCCGACAATGGACGCACTTCTCACCCCAACCCCGACAATGGACGTACTCCTCACCTCCAACCCCGACAATGGACGTACTCCCTCACCCCCAACCCCGACAATGGACGTACTCCCTCACCCCCAACCCCGACAATGGACGTACTCCTCACCCCCAACCCCGACAATGGGCGCACTCCTCACCCCCAACCCCGACAATGGACGCACTTCCTCACCCCAACCCCGACAATGGACGTACTCCTCACCCCCAACCCCGACAATGGACGTACTCCCTCACCCCCAACCCCAACAATGGACGCACTTCCTCACCCATAACCCCAACAATGGATGCACTCCCTCACCCCCAACCCCGGAAATAAACGCACCCCTTCCCAATAATGGACGCACCCCTTGACGACGGACGCACCCCTTGACGACGGACGCACTACCCCCCTTCCCCCACCCGACATTAGACGCAACCCCAACAACAGACGCACTCTCCCCTCATCCCTCCCATACCATTGTCCCGTAACGACATAATACCGTCACAGTGACGCTGTCACCTCCCGAACCAAGAACCGGTCGAAAATAACGCGACAAAGACCTTGACTGTCTCCCGTCACACCTACCTGCTGGTCCAGGCTTCCGTCCTTTACACATCCAGCGTCCAGACGGACGCAAGGATAGACGGATGGATGAGCGGACGGACTGAGAGGCAGGCTTGCTGACGAAGAATCGAATAGACGGATAGACTGTCTATTACTGTTGACTGACAGGCAAACATATGACAGAATACAAATAGGTCGATTTGAAGACGACGGGTGTAGAGGCAGAGATAGAGACAAAGAGAAAGAGGCAGATAAACTGACGTGAACAATCCGGATGCTTAGATAAAGAGACGAGAGAAGACGTAAGTCCCCAAGAACACGGTAAAAATTTGACGTAAATCTCCAAGAACTCTGTAAAAATTAGACGCAAATCCCCAAGAACACGGTAAAAAATCGACGTAAATCCTTAAATTCATTCACCAATAAGTAATGTAAATCCGGTTACTCTAAATCTTTATTGAGGAAACGTTTCGCCAGCCAGTGGCTTCTTTAGTAAAATACAGAGAATAAAGAGGGGAAATGAGGAGGAGTTTCGAGGTAATCAGTCCCCCAACCTGGAGTTGATGTGTTGTCCATCAATCTTGACTCTGTTGACTGATGATGCAAAAGCGTTGTCATGACAGACGATACATTACTATTATTATTATTATTATTATTATTATTATTATTACTGTGTTGTTGTCATCATTAGTATATATAAAATACAATCATATATATATATATATATATATATATATATATATATATATATATATATATATATATATATATATATATATAAATAATGTATATATAAACTGCAGATAGTCCCTTGGCTGGTGTGGGTCACCACAGCCTCCGTGCCCAGCCACCCACCTTCCTGGATCACAGTCATTGTCACTGCTGATCGGGACCACTGCCAGACCATTATGAAGACCACTGTGTGGGACCCGCACTGGGACCTACCGGGAACCATTGTGGCCGCGGTCGTACTGGTCCCGGAGCGCTGATGGAGATGAAAAGGATACAGTGTCCCTCTTGCTCTCATCCTCTCACCTCGTTTTCTTTGGGTTAGCTGTGATGTCTCTGTTAGGTGAGGAGAGACCGGATACTTTATCCCCCTAATTTTCAAATTCCAAGTCAATATCATTCTACTACACACTTCCATCGTGTTCAGCTCATCTCACCTTCAAGTATAAATAGTAAAAATATTCATGCAAAGGCGAGGAATGCCTTGCTTTTCGTTGCTATTCTTATAACCGGATATTTGCTTCTGAATAGGATTCGAGAAGAAGGTACCATTTCAGTTGTTGTTTCCGATGGGTTTTATGTATTCTGGTGTGGCTGAGAAGCTGCTGAAAGGAAGATTTAGTGCAGTGTGTGTCGTGGAGGGTAGAGAAGCCGCCTCGCCTCCATAGGGAGTGTAGAAGACTTTGTAAAATGGCTTTTCAGTAGCCTTCGTGCGCTTGTGTTTGACTCTGATTCGCACGTCTTTGAATATACATGAAAGAATCTATTCTCTCTTGTTTTTAAGGTATTTTGGGGGGGTTTAAGCTCTGATAGATGATATTGAAGTTAAAGAATGTTATTTTGGTTTTCCTATACTGAATAATGATTCTAAGGGAATTAAACTTGTATTAACGCAAGATTTGTGATTGCATTACTGATGGTGATAAATTTTATATTCAACGCTGTTATTTTTCTGGTCACGAGTCTATAAAGGTAAGAAAGTGGTATACCCTTTGTGCTATGGAAAAATGAACACGAATGCAGTATAATGTGATCGTTTATTGACTACGTTTCTCCCACACAGTGGGCTTTATCAAGTCGCAAACAGATCTGTTTGTGACTCGTCAATAAAGGATCGCATTATACCTCATTCGTGTTTATTTTACCATCTTGTCGAAATTATATATCTTTGATGTCCCTCAGCATTATGCTAGAACGAAAGCTTCTAAGATTTGACTCACGAAATCGTAATGACACGAGTTTTGAGATTCTCTGACCGCGGGTTCGATCCCCACCCGTGGTATGGTTTGTTTCTAAGATTTAGCAGCTAATGATGTCTTAGTTGAATACTAGACGATATCCTCGTAGCTCTGCTTGAGATCTCTCAGCTCAGGTGGACAGATTTCGCCACTTGAATCATGAAAGCCATCCTGTGTGATGGGTTTCGAGAGTTTTCATATACCCGCATGAGCTCACCTTGCCAGTTTCGCTAATATAACTTCCCGTCTGACGAGAATTCCTGCAAACCTTAATCACCGTAAATATTTCTAATCATCAACGCCCTGATTCGCATCCCAATGACACCTTTATCCCCACATGCATAAGGATTATATAAAATATACTTATCTCTCCCTTCATATTCATGACCTGATCACCACCACCTCACCCCCATCCCCTCACCACCACCACCACCACCGCGTCACCACCACCCCTTCTCACCACTACAACCTACCACAATCACCGCATTCTCACAATCACTTCCCCCTACTACACTCACCTCTCTCAGCTCTGCACTACATCAATGGTATGCAATACCAATACACATATGCAACATCTGGGTATCTTTATTTGTAGATAAATAAAGATACCCAGATGTTGTACATGTGTCTAATTGTTCTTAGACACATGTACAACATCTGGGTATCTTTAGTTATCTAATTCATATTAGACACATGTGCAATACATGAGTATCTTTCTATCGGACTGATGTAAACAAACCCAAGTGTTGAACATGTTTATAATTAATCAACTTGTCGGTTCTCTTAACCATTTATCTATATTTCTAGGGAGAGTTAAGGGTGTTCAGGGAGGGATGGAACTCAGAATGGAAGTGGAAAGTAGTGAATAGATTTCCATGGTTGACAGTGTCTAGAGGCGTTAAGCTGGTAGCCACCGGCAGGTATTTAAGCCACAATAGAGTCGTCATCGTTGTCGCTCGTCCGGAGACTCGCCAACACTGTAAATGGTTGGTAGTTAGTTGTCACTAGCCAGGCTGAGGTCCTTCAGAGTCCTGCTCACCCATACAAACACGCTCGGTCCTTTCTCTCTCTCTCTCTCTCTCTGTCTCACTCTCTCTCTCTCTCTCTGTTTCACTGTCTCTCAGGTAGTGGTAGTGCTAATGGTGGTGGTGGTGGTACTGGTAGTGGTAGTCATCATTTATAGTGACTATTATGGTTGTAGTACGGCGTAATAGTGAGTTTTCAATAGTGACTATGAAGTTACTATTGGGATGACGGAAACAGCGAAGGTACCAACCTACTTCCCTTCCCGACGCCACTTCCTCCTCTTCCTCCTCCTCCTCTTTCTTCTTCTTTTCCTCCTATGCTTCCTCTTTATCCACATCCTCCTCCTTCACCTTCTCCTCCACTTCTCATCCCCACCTCCCCCACCTCCTCCTTCAAACAATTAAATAGATGTTATTACTGATGTCTACCTGGGCAGAGCGACGTCAATAGACGACTTAAACGATCATAAAGGGATTAAACACCTTTCCAGAGGAGGGGAGAGGTTCTGATACAGGGAAAGTCACGCTGGAATGTGTTTGTAAAGTATTAAGAGGACGCTATGATGTTACTGGTGTTGGTATTGCGTGATCGTGGTGTTAGTGGGTGGTGTTAGTGATGGTGTTAGTGGGTGGTGTTAGTGATGGTGTTAGTGGGTGGTGTTAGTGATAGTGTTAGTGGGTGGTGATAGTGATGGTGTTAGTGGGTGGTGATAGTGATGGTGTTAGTGGGTGGTGTTAGTTATGGTGTTAGTGGGTGGTGTTAGTTATGGTGTTAGTGATGGTGTTAATTTGTGATGTTAGTGGATGACGTTAGTGGTGTTACTACTTGTGTTAGTGGTGTGGTGTTAGTAATTCTGTTAGTGGTATTAGTGATGGTGGTACTGCGTGATCGTGGTGTTAGTTGTGTTAGTGGTTCGTGTTAGTGATGGTGTTAGTTATGTCAGTGATGGTGTTAGCGTTGATGTCAGTACTGATATTAGTGTAGCTGTCAGTGTTGATGTCACTGGACATCAAAGACGTAATAAAGCTGTAATAAGGGAAAGGTGTAATAAGGGAAAGCTATAATGAAAGCCAATGAGAAGCAAATAAATGAAGAGAATTAGGAGGAAGAGAAGATGGGAGGAGAGAGAACACAAAGATCATAGAGGTCAGAAGAAAGGTAGATTGAGGGGAGGTAGGGGAAGAAAGATGTGGGGAGGGAGTGGAAATAAAGGGGAGGAAGAAAAAGGTGAGCTTAAAGGGAGAAATAAGGTAAGGGTAGCTAACGGGAACGTAGAATAAGGGGAGGAAATTGAGAGTTTGTAAAGGGAAGGAAAGTTAAGGGGGGAGGGAGGTAAATGGGAGGTGTTAAGATAAGGAAGGGTGTCGGGAGGAAGAACGCCCATCCGCCCACACTCAGGAACAAACAGTGGGCGGGTCTCGTACCTTCGTGACGAGGGGCGTGGGTGGCAGGGGTGGGCGGCTGTCGACAGCCGGTGAGAGGGCGTGGGCGGGAGATGGGCGGCCGTGGGTGCTTACTAGCGAACAGCGTTCATGATAGAGCTATCACACACTATTTTATTTATAATGTGGAATATACAGACCTCTCTCTCTCTCTCTCTCTCTCTCTCTCTCTCTCTCTCTCTCTCGCTCTCTCGCTCGCTCGCTCGCTCTTTCTCTGACCCCACAACAGATAGTACACTAACAGTTGAACTACTGAATAGCCTGTTAATGACGGCTCCCCCTCCCCTATGATTCCCCCTTCCTTCCAAGTGCCGGGGGAGGGAGGAGGGAGGGAGGGAGAGAGAGAGAGAGAGAGAGAGAGAGAGAGAGAGAGAGGGAGGGAGGGAGGCCCAGCTGTGACCTCCAGAACTAATATTGACTATTCATAAATTCATTTATTATTATTATTATTATTATTATTATTATTATTATTATTATTATTATTATTATTATTATTGCTGTTATTATTATTACTATTATTATTACTGTTATTAATATTACTATTATTAATACTATAATTATTATTATAATAATTATTATAATTATTATTTTTTTATTATTATTATACAATAATTGACTGATATAAAGATCAATTATCTTTAATTAAAGATAATAAATCACTAATTTATGAAAAAAATGGTAAATTATCAAAACGGATGATAAAAATAAGAATGATCTTCAATTAGATTTAGAAAATGACTGACTTAGAAATAGAAGTGGATTGCTTAGAAGTATTGATATTATCTAAATGGAATTGTTAATGTAATTTTTATCTAGTTACTAATGCAATTTTATTAATGTATGTAGAAAGGGGTAGATGGGAACACTTTTTCTTGTCCTTTTTTGGCTTTTCCTTTCTTTAACTTTCTCTTCTTCCTCTTTCTTTTAACTTTCACTCTTTCCCCTTTCTTTAACTTCCTCTTCTTCCTCTTTCTTTAGCTTCCTCTCTTCCCCTTTCTTTATCTTTCACTCTTTCCCCTTTCCATCCCCCTGTTTCTTGAGCCTCCCTTTAGTGGCCTTACCCTTTGAACTTTTCGTTTTTCACTCCCTTTCAGATTTTCATTTCCCTTTCTTTTCCTTTTCTCATTTCTTTCCCCAAATCCCCTTAACATGTAAATCCCCTTCCCCTGAAATCCCCAATCTTCCCCTAGTCCAATTCCCTAATCTAATCCCTTGATATTTTTTTTTAAATCCCCTTTCAAAAAAAATTATTTTAATCCCTTTCTCTTTAAGCCCCTTTCTGCCCTCACTTTTACCTCTAAATTCTCATAATATCTTTCTCCCTTTCAGTTTCCTTTACTTCGCCCTTTTCCCCTTTTCTCTTTCTGGAGCTCATTTCTCTCCCTTTTTTCAATTAACTTTTCCTTCATCCTACATGTTTCGTGGCTACAGTACTCAGCAGTACTCAGCAGTACTAGCAGTACCAGCAGTACTCAGCAGTACTCAGCTGTGTTGTTATGTACTCAGATGAGTATTTGTAGACAGCCTATGCTGTCTCTTAGTTCCATATATCGCGGCATTACGGTGCTGTCCTCTCTAGGCCTATAGCATCTACATATTGCTGAAAGATAAATAGGTACTACTATTGACCTATAGGTTTTTTTTTTAACAAATTGTAAACAGTTTACATATTTTATAAAAAAAAATTCTTTGTCTAATTCCTATATTTAAGTGGATTTCCAATTTCGTATTTTATCACACAGGATGGCTTCCCTGTCATATTCCATCACACAGGATGGCTTCCCTGTCATATTCCATCATATAGGATGGCTTCCCTGTCATATTCCATCACACAGGATGGCTTCCCTGTCATATTCCATCACACAGGATGGCTTCCCTGTCATATTCCATCACACAGGATGGCTTCCCTGTCATATTCCATCACACAGGATGGCTTCCATTGATGAAGTAATGAAATATACCAGCTTCAGCTTGCAGATTTCAGCAAGGGGAATGAGGATATGGTCAAGGAATATTTCAGTGTTTCAGCAGCTCTGAAAGCTTCAAGGGTGAGAGTTAACAAGCGAGTCCCTCTCGTTAACTCCTCCCAATAAACCACTGTTATCCTCTAGAGTCATGACCACTGGCACCTTTGTTTACACCTAAAGCAGCTGACGGGGGAGAGTGCTGTGATCAGCGTCTGGGATGTCAGGAGGTCAGAACGAAGTACCTGACATCACTGCCTTCGTGGTGTGTAGCCCACGTAATTGTACTGACATCAATAACCGCTAGGAATTGTAAATACCAGACATCACTACCTGCTGGGTGACTTCACTCAGGTTGGCACCAGTGATTTACTGATGTCAGAAATTTATCTCACATCTAAAACTTCCCCTGGAATCAACGAGTGTGACATCAATAACAGTGCTTACATCAATGGCTGCAGTGACATGCACAAGCTGTTTCTCCAGATAAGCTTTCACAGCATAATGCAGTGAAGAAAGTAAACAAACCAGGAAGGGATGCAGAGTGGTGCAGAAAGTGGTTTAGAAAGCAATTTAAAGAGCTATGAAATACGTGGTTTAGAAAGCAGTTTAGAGCTATGAAATACGTGGTTTAGAAAGCAGTTCAGAGAGCTATGAAATACGTGGTTTAGAAAGCAGTTTAGAGCTATGAAATACGTGGTTTAGAAAGCAGTTTAGAGAGCTATGAAATACGTGGTTTAGAAAGCAGTTTAGAGAGCTATGAAATACGTGGTTTAGAAAGCAGTTTAGAGAGCTATGAAATACGTGGTTTAGAAAGCAGTGAAGAAAATCGCTGATCAGCAGCACCTCCAGGAAAAAAGTTTTCGAAAAGACAGCTAAGACGTCAGCTTACTGTTTCAGGGTAAAAAAGGCTAGGCCTAAAGAAAGATATAAGTCTCAATCCCTGGCCTACACATCCCTAGGGCGAGGGCAGTGAAGAAAGGGCAAGAATTAAGAAGGAACGGAAGTGGCAAAATCAGCATTATAAATGGCTTGAAATTATTGATATAACGAAAGTGAATAGGGCAGGAAAAGTGGGGTAGGGAGGCTCAGGAGCTGCAGCCCAACCTCCAGACACCCCTCTTCTCCATCCCCCACCTTATGTCTTTCCCCTTTCTTTTCCCCTCTCTGCCCCCCTCCCTTCCTCATCTCTCCCCTCTGACCCAGTTCCAGTAATCGCCAGATAAATGTAAGTCATGCTCTGACCCCTCTCTTCCCTCCTCTCTTTCTCTTCTCCCCTCCCCCTCTGAGCCCCAGACAGCTCCCCTCCCCCTCTTAGGCCATGCATTAGGGGTTTAAGGGGATAGGGGGGTAAAGGGATTGAGTATTATACAGGAGCTAGCTCTCTCTCTCTCATTTCCCCCTGCCCTTTATCTCTTTTCTTCCTCTTATTCTCCTCCACTTATCTCCTCTTTGCCCCCTCCCTTCACCCCCTTCCATCGCCCCTTTGCCTCCTCTCACCCCTTAGAGATGAGCCAAGGGTCGCGGAGCCGTGAAATTAGGGGATCGATGACCGGACTGAAAAAAAAGCCGTCTGCCGGTAGCCCTTACCCTAAACACTACAACGTTCGGATTTCATCGGATATCCGAACACTCTAGCCAGATATCTGTTAAAAATCGTGGGATATTCGTGAATTTTAAACAGATATCCTTTCGTGATCTATAGATATCAGTGGACTCTAAACAGATATCCTTTCGTGATCGATAGATATCAGTGGACTTTAGACTTCCTTTGAAAATCGATAGATATACAATCATTCTTGCTACCGCAGGGCTCTTAATCCAAGGAAGTCTATTTTTTCCTTCCCTTGGATCAAACCTGATTGCCTCCCATTCCCAAGCGCTGTACAACCCGTAAGGGCCTTAGGGCTTTCTAATGAATATAATAAAAATAATATCCATATCTCTCACCACTCTTCGGATATCCGATGCGGATAACGGGGATATATGCACAGGGATACCGGGAGGATAATCGGATAGCTTTTGTCG
The DNA here is from genome assembly GCA_009830355.1 of Cherax destructor. NCBI lineage: Eukaryota > Metazoa > Arthropoda > Malacostraca > Decapoda > Parastacidae > Cherax > Cherax destructor. Next base: position 211,950 of record WNWK01000046.1, read on the forward strand.
GCACAGGGGATAATAATATCGCTGGCGATTTCGCGGATTTCGCGGTTCGAATTCGCGGGGTTGGTGTAGAGCTTCATCAAGTCATATTTCACTATATGTAGAGCTTTGTCAAGCCACGACAAAGCTCTACACAGATCGAAACGTCGTGTCAATAAAAAAAAAGCTAGTCTCACATCTTATATGCAGCATTCACAGCAAGGCAGCAACATCTCTCCCCCTCGAAGCTGTATCTTCCTCTCGTGTTTATGTCTACCATTTCGAGGCCCCAGGTTCGACTTCCCGGCGCTAGCAACGACACGCAGAGGCGTAACTTTGCGTGAATGGTGCGTAAGTAGCGCTGGAAATATAACGCGAAGATTTCCGAACGGAATAATATAGGTAGGCCCTAGTACGTAGAGAGAGAGAGAGAGAGAGAGAGAGAGAGAGAGAGATTCATTGCTCATCCATCAAGCGTATTTGACATGGTAGATCAAAAAGTGAGATAATCTAGGAGTGTCACCCTCCCGTCAGCTGCCTGTGTAGAGAGAGAGAGAGAGAGAAAGAGAGAGAGAGACAGACAGACAGGCAGACAGACAGACGCGACATAAATCATAATATAAACAGGATTACTTTAATGACCATCAGGACAAAAATAATTATCATTACTAATCGTAACTCATTAATGGGCGAGAGATAATTCACGCCTTTTATGAATTTATGACCTTAATGTAATACTTGCAGTGCACTAAGGTAATCTAGGAAGTCACCAAGAAATTCCCTAGGTACGTAAATCTCCCCTTTACCGAAATGTAATCCATACAAGGGAGAAGATATGCTCACACCCCATCCAGAAAGGTAATCCCCCGCTCCACGACGTGTAATCACCTCCCCCAACCACTCTCCCCAACAGATGTACACAGAATAGGTTTCTCACACAGGAAGTGAAAAAGATAGCGGTTTCTGTGGCATTGGTTTCAATAAACCATGAACTCGGAGGCTGGGGGAGGGGAAATGGAGGGGAGGGGGAAGGGGAGAGGTAAGGAGAGGCGAAGGTAGGGAGACAGATCGTAGAAAATGTTCTAGAATAATAGGGGAAGTAGTAATAATAGTAGTAGCAGTTAGTAGTAGCAGTGGTGGTAGTAGTATTGGTAGTAGTAGTTCTAGCAGCAGTAGTAGAAGTAGCAGCAGAAGTAACAGCAACAGTAGTAGCAGTAGCAGGAGGGGAGGGCATGGCGGGGGGAAGGGAGGATAGGAGAGGGTAGTAGGGAGATATAGATGTCAGCTGGGCTTGGCTGACAATACCCTGACATAAATATCTGTCAGCCACAACACGGGCAGACCCGCGCGTCGTTTTGTCGCGTCCGAGATCACAGCAGTCGGGAGTCGTACTACCGGGTCGTGAATGAGGGGGGAAGGGAAGGGGGAGAAGAACGACCCCCTCCTCCCAGAGCACTTGGAGGAGAAATCACCCTTACTCCTCCCTGCTGTACGGGTCACAGTCCCTCGCTCTGTGGCATAGCACTATCTTGGATGGTCGGATCACCATATGGTAGATGTCATTAAATTGGCCGAGGGGGCGAAGGGAGGGAGAGGGGAGGGGTAGGGTCGTGCAGTGGTGAAGGGGGGAGGGGAAAATGGTGATGGAGGATAGGTTGATAAATCAACCACTCTCTCTCTCTCTCTCTCTCTCTCTCTCTCTCTCTCTCTCTCTCTTTCTCTCTCACCGGTATGCAATTTTCAACACACTTGCCAAATTTAATCCAATCTTCCCACGAGCAAATTTGTCACGAGAACACTTGAAGAGTCGTGTAAGTGACCCACTTAAGAGGACGTCGTGTAAGTGACCCACTGAGAAGGACCTCATATAAGTGTCCCACTTACCTACCAGGGAGTCGATGGGAATGGTAATGACATGGAATGCTCCCACGCAAGGACTGGAATGTCTGCAGTGTTACCACAGTGGCTGACAAAACTAGTTTTCTGGTTTACTGGGCGAGAAATATATATCTTTGGTATATATTGTAGTTTACACACACACACACACACACACACACACACACACACACACACCTGGTCAAGCACGTCAAGAAATTAGAGAAAGTGCAAAGGTTTGCAACAAGACTAGTCCCAGGGATAAGGGGACTGTCCTACACTGGAGGACAGGAGGGTCAGGGGAGACATGATACCGACATACAAAATACTGCGAGGAATTGACAAGGTGGACAGAGACAGTATGTTCCAGAGATGGGACACAGAAACAAGGGGTCACAGTTGGAAGTTGAAGACTCAGATGAATCAAAGAGATGTTAGGAAGTATTTCTTCAGTCATAGAGTTGTCAGGAAGCGGAATAGTCTGGGAAGTGAATAGTCTAGCAAACGATATATTGGAGGCAGGAACCATACATAATTTTAAGACAAGGTACGATGAAGCTCATGGAGCAGGGAGAGAAGAGACCCAGTAGCGAACAGCGAAGAGGCGGGGCCAGGAGCTGAGTCTCACAATTAGTTGAGTCCACACACACACACACACACTCGAAATCAAAGAACATCTCTGCGTATTTATACTTAAGGGAGTGAAGCGAAAGAGCCGTATCTTAAATATATATATATATATATATATATATATATATATATATATATATATATATATATATATATATATATATATATATATATATATATATATATATATATATGTATATATATGTAAAAAGATCACAGTAAACAGGTGATATCAAAATATGCAAGACAACCACTATGAAAAATAGAGGAATTCCAAGCGCTTTCCTTGATAATGTGAGTAGTCACGAAAGCGCTTGGAATTCCTCTATTTTTTCATAGTGGTTGTCTTGCATGTATATATATATATATATATATATATATATATATATATATATAGAGAGAGAGAGAGAGAGAGAGAGAGAGAGAAAGAGAGAGAGCACCAGTACGTACTATCCCCCTTGCTCTTCCTTCCTTTCATTCCTTCTCTCCCTCTTCCTTTACCGTGCACTCCTCCTCCTTTCATTCCACACTCCTCTCAAAATCAAACTATCCTTCCCCCTCCCCTCCCCTATCCATCCCTCCCTCTCCCTCCATCCCTCCTCTCCTCCTTCCCTCCCTCTCCATCCCTTCATTACGTTAACTTCTCCCTCTCGATAATTATCTGGGGTTTTTATCTTTCTTCACTCTACCTACTCGGATTTAATGGCGGGATTTAAAGGCCAACCTTAGAGATGCAGCCACCCATAACACACACACACACACACACACACACACACATACACACACACACACACACACACACACATACACACATACACACATACACACACATACACACACATACACACATACACAAAAGAAGAATGTTATAACAGCCAAATTAATTATTATTCTCTTTCCATTTTCTATCTATTGGTCTACTATTCTATCGGCCAATCTGTCTATTGGATAATCAATCCGTCGGTCAGTCGGGCTATATCTCTGGTCCTTATTTTTCGTCACAAAATTCGGACCAATTCTTTTCCTGATTTAACTTCCTTCTGGCTAGTGAAGGGCTCTTGATCCATGGGAATTGAGTCACCCCGCTTCTCCCTCCCCCCCTGTTCCTCGGATCAAACTATCTACCGCTGGGCCGACACCGTCGCGGCGCTAACGAACCTGGCAGAAATGATTAGCAGACATATAATGATGTAGATTACTTGAGTTAGAACTAGCTCACTTTCTCTCTCTCTCTTTACACATGGTTTTGCAAGATTAGGTTAAGGTTTCAAACTTTATTTACAAGCTAAGAGCTGTTACCTCTCTCTCTCTCTCTCTCTCTCTCTCTCTCTCTCTCTCTCTCTCTCTCTCTCTTCTCTTGCTCTAATGTAAGACAGAAAGTCACCTCTCGAAATAAAAAAATAAAAAAAGGGGAAATATATTTCTACCAGAAAATCGCCTCAGCTCATATTTCTCAGCTCGTCTGTGACATTCTCTCAGCTCACACCTTCGTAGTCCACCTTGGTCTCACCTCCAGCTCATCCCAGGGCTGACAGTGACAGGCCAGGACCGGGGAGAGGGATACGGGACATGAGAGGAGAAAGATATGAGTGGAGGTGACTTAAGCTTCATGTCAGCCAACCATTCACACTCCTCTCCTCCCTTCAAGAATGGAGCTCATTGATTGGCTGTGCTGACTGAGAAGAGAAGAGGAGGAGGAAGAGAAGGAGAATAAGATGTGGTGACGGCTAAAGGAGGAGGAATAAACGAAGGTATATATATATATATATATATATATATATATATATATATATATATATATATATATATATATATATATATATATATAATGTCGTGCCGAATAGGTAAAACTTGCTATTTTTGGCTTAAATAGCAAACGCTCACCTTGCCAAATAAGACAAGCGAAAATTTGTGTATGCAATAATTTCGCAAAAATCATTCTGAACCTAAGGAAAAAATTTTATTTAATTGTGTTTGTTTATTATTAAATTATTGTAAATTAATCTAAAATATATTTAGTTGGATTAGGCTAAATTAAACTGCGCTTGTTATTATTATTATTATTATTATTACTATTATTACTATTATTATTATTACTATTATTATTATTATTATTATTTTTATTTTTATTATTATTATTTTTATTATTATAGTTATTATCATTATTAGTATTTTTATTATTATTATTAGTTATTATTTTTATTTTTATTATTATAGTTATTATTAGTAGTAGTACTTTTATTATTGTTAATAATAATATTATTATTGTAAATATTATTATTAATAATAATACAATTCTTATTCTTATTATTGCTAATAATAATAATATTATCATTATTATTTTATTATTATTATTATTATTATTATTATTATTATTATTATTATATTCTTCTGGAAGTACTAAACCCGTAGGAAGGTTAGAAGAGTTCATCACAGACGATTCAGGAAAGGAGAGGAATGGCTCCAGTTCCTTGCATCAAGAACCCATCACCGGCATCAAGGCACTTTCCCGAGAAAGGTGCCAGACATCACCCCTACGTTTCGCTCATACTTTTTTTATTGAACCCCCCCCCAAGAAAATTCTCCCTCAATGGGAATGGGAGGTGCCCCCCCCTTCCCCATTCCTCGGATCAAATCCTGTTGACTCCCATTTCTCCAAGCTCTGTGTGACCCCATACTATTTTGGCGCTTTCTTAGGGAGGGTTGAGGGGACTGACCACCTAATATTTTCATCGCTCTCTGCATTTCGACTGACGAAGGCTGTTAAGCGGGTAAAACGTCTCTTCAGTAAAGAAGTGAAAAAAATCGACTCAAAGCTGAGGGACTGATTACCTCAAACTCCTCCTCGTATTCCACTGTTTCTCTACATTGGACTGAAGAGACCACTGGCTGGCGAAACGTTCTAGGAATAATGATTCCCAGGTGTTGCAAGAAATCAGTGTTGTACAGTAACACCATTGCGAGGTCTCTGGTCTGAGGCCAGACTAGACCAGGGTTATACAACATCACTGAGGTCTCTGGTCTGAGGCCAGACTAGACCAGGGTTATACAACATCACTGAGGTCTCTGGTCTGAGGCCAGACTAGACCAGGGTTATACAACATTACTGAGGTCTATGGTCTGAGGCCAGACTAGACCAGGGTTATACAACATCACTGAGGTCTCTGGTCTGAGGCCAGACTAGACCAGGGTTATACAACATTACTGAGGTCTCTGGTCTGAGGCCAGACTAGACCAGGGTTATACAACATCACTGAGGTCTCTGGATTGAGGCCAGACTAGACCAGGGTTATACAACATTACTGAGGTCTCTGGACTGAGGCCAGACTAGACCAGGATTATACATCACTGAGGTCTCTGGTCTGAGGCCAGACTAGACCAGGGTTATACAACATCACTGAGGTCTCTGGTCTGAGGCCAAACTAGACCAGGGTTATACAGCATCATCACTGACGTCTATGGTCTGAGGCCAAACTAGACCAGGGTTATACAGTAGACCAGAGCAATTATAATACAATATTATATGACTCTTCACGTCATGATGATTCAATATTGACGCTGCTCAGGCGACAACAATTTCCTCCGGTACACACAAGCTTGCAATTGGTGTTGTGTCGTGGGAGGTGCTGGAGCAATTGCCTCGTTAGTGTAAATACTACTCGGTAACGATTCCCTTCGTTAAAATAACTGCAACAGTTTTTTCCCAGCTGTTTGAGAATCACATAAATCTAGAAGACGCAATAAACAATTTTTTTTTTGGGGGGACACGCTAAAAGTTCGCCATTTTCTTTTTATAATAATGTTGGTAAAAGGCTCCAAGTTGTAACTAATGCGACATTTTATTTTGGCGACGTTTCGCTCTCCAGGAGCTTTGTCAAATGGCTTGACAAAGCTCCTGGAGAGCGAAACGTCGCCACAATATAATGTCGCATTAGTTGCACTTGTGGCCTTATACCTAACATTTTGTTTTTGATTAAAACGGCATTGATTTAGAATTTTAGAGTAGCAATGTCTAATGTCATAGATTTGAACCAATTTTTCAAATATAATCAAAATATCACTGAATTTTGAAGATTTTTTTTTGGGGGGGAAGATGCGGATTGGGGAGAGTCACATGGTTCAGAGAACCATTCTTCTTCGTACTGGACTGATGAAGCCACTGTGTGGGCGAAACGTCCCCACATTAAAGACAGTCAAGTGTTGCACATGCCACCAAGGTGCTAATGATGGCACACCATCTTCAGTCTCTCAAGCAGCACACACACACAGGAGCTGTGACTCGACCCCTGCAACCACAACTAGGTGAGTACACAAACAATTTCCTGCCTCTTCCTATGCCGCATCACGACTTACACTGCGGTCACAAGACTTTCTAAAAATCATGGATCCAGCCTCTCCCTTCCCCTCCATCGTCCCCTGTGAGCCCCCTACTACCCCAGGTGGGGGCCCCCACCGGAGTGGACCCACAGAAAGCAGCCCTGGGGATCTAAATAGATACATCAGTGATGGGGACAGTTCCCAGACACGCAGTCATCACGAGGGGACATTTACACCTCCCAAATTTACACCCACGAAGGGAAGACCTTCGGAGGTTTTCACGATGTCGCAGAATTATCAAAGTTGTCAGTAATTACCCGGGAACGTGTTTGCCAAGACCCGTGAGCAGTTGATGCCGGAAATCGATGGAAAAAGCGGCTAAATCCTAATAAACGGCGAGTTGGATCCCGCTGAATCCGCGTGTGAATGGGATCTTCCAGCCCGACGCCTCTGAATAGAGGCTAGTGGCCGGGGGGATAGAGAAGTCCGTGGCTCGACCATCCCCGGAATGCCCAGGTAAATGAACTGTCCTCTAGCCACACCGATACTGTAATTAAGTGATCAGGTATATTTTGGCCAAAAAGGGGGGGGGGAGAAATGGGTGAGGTCTGGGACCCCATGAGTTTGTGTGTTATGGGACCAGTTTTATGATGGAGAATTCATGGGGGCTTCGATGGTTTCAGAAGCAGATTGGGGAGGGTGTCAGTGGTGTACCCCAAGGTCGTTGGTTGGTTACATCTCCCATTCTGTCGCTCTTTCTAATCTTCCTCTCTCTCTCTCTCTCTCTCTCTCTCTCTCTCTCTCTCTCTTCTCTCTCTCTCTCTCTCTCTCTCCCTCTCTCTATCTATCTATCTATCTATCTATATCTGTCACTGCATACTGGTACCAACACACTTTATAATCTTCATTCTAATAATAATAATTTATATCAGTATGATGCATTTTATAATAATAATTTATATCAGTATGATGCAGTTTATATAGTGATGCGTGACAGTGTAAAGGCAGAGAAAGAGAGAGAGAGAGATAAAAACAGACAGACTGAGAGACAGACAGACAGACAGACTGGCACTCAAGTCTCAAAACGACCAGTCAGACAGCAGATTTGGTCGTTCCTTAAATAAGACGACTTAGCCCAAGCGATGGTCAGTCGACCGGTCGCCTTACGGTCGAGAGAGAGAGAGAGAAAGAAAGAGAGAGGAAGAGAGAGATGTGGGGGACCTCAATCGTTTTTCATTTTGTCTTTGTAAAAGGTGGTGAAGGTAAGGCGATTTGAGAAAATTCTTGGTAATGATTGCTTGGGTCCTTCTTTCTTTCTCTCTTTCTTCCTCTCTTGTCCATTCGTATACCTGGGATCTACCTGGGCGGTGTTTCAAGAGGACTGGGATGGAATGGAGGGAGTGTAACATGCCTCTTCTTTCTCCAGCATCTTCTCTTAACCTCGTCTCCTCTTTCTCCAGCATCTTCTCTTAGCTTCTCCTCTTTCTCCAGCATCTTCTCTTAGCTTCTCCTCTTTCTCCAGCATCTTCTCTTAGCTTCTCCTCTTTCTCCAGCATCTTCTCTTAACCTTGTCTCCTCTTTCTCCAGCATCTTCTCTTAACCTTGTCTCCTCTTTCTCCAGCATCTTCTCTTAGCTTCTCCTCTTTCTCCAGCATCTTCTCTTAACCTTGTCTCCTCTTTCTCCAGCATCTTCTCTTAACCTTGTCTCCTCTTTCTCCAGCATCTTCTCTTTTAGACCTTCTCCTCTCTTCTCCAGCATCTTCTCTTAACCTTGTCTCTTCTTTCTCCAGCATCTTCTCTTAGCTTCTCCTCTTTCTCCAGCATCTTCTCTTAACTTTGTCTCCTCTTTCTCCAGCATCTTCTCTTAGCTTCTCCTCTTTCTCCAGCATCTTCTCTTAGCTTCTCCTCTTTCTCCAGCATCTTCTCTTAGCTTCGCCATACACAGACATTTTTCAGTACCAGAGAAACCATTGAGGGTAAAAAGTCATAGATGCAGTATAAAGCTAACCTTTATTGACAACGTTTCGCCCACACAGTGAACTTCATCGTGTCGGAGGTAGCTATAACTCAAAAAAGAACACAATGTAAAGAACACTGATAGCCAAAACTCAAAAATGAACACAATGTAAAGAACACTGGTAGCCAAAACTAAAAAATGAACACAATGTAAAGAACACTGGTAGTTAGAACACTGGTAGTTAAAACTCAATATAGAGAACACTGGTAGTTAGAACACTGGTAGTTAGAACCCAATATAGATAACACTGGTAGTTAGAACACAATATAGAGAACACTGATAGTCAGAACACTATAGAGAACACTGGTAGTCAGAACACAATATAGAGAACACTGGTAGTTAGAACACAATATGGAGAACACTGGTAGTCAGAACACAATATAGAGAACACTGGTAGTCAGAACACAATATGGAGAACACTGGTAGTCAGAACACAATATAGAGAACAGTGGTAGTCAGAACACAATATAGAGAACACTGGTAGTTAGAACACAATATGGAGAACACTGGTAGTCAGAACACAATATAGAGAACACTGGTAGTCAGAACACAATATAAAGAACACTGGTAGTCAGAACACAATATAAAGAACACTGGTAGTCAGAACACACTATAGAGAACACTGGTAGCCAGAACACAATATAAAGAACACTGGTAGTTAGAACACAATATAGAGAACAGTGGTAGTCAGAACACAATATAGAGAACACAGGTAGAACACAATATAGAGAACACTGGTAGTCAGAACACAATATAGAGAACACTGGTAGAACACAATATAGAGAACACTGGTAGTTAGAACACAATATGGAGAACACTGGTAGTTAGAACACAAATAAGTAAACCATCTTATTGAACTTAAAGAACTGGGAAAAATCCTTCAAAATTATCATAGAAAATAACTTGTCATTTAAAGACTATAATGGTGTGGTATTTTCCCCGGCCCGTTTTAGCTGTTGGGTGGAGTGGAGGATGGGGAGAGAGCCTTCTGCTTCACTGTCTCTTAAAGTCATCCGTATGGATGACTTGGTGTTTTTTTTTTTCAATGTTCTCTGTTTCTCTTTCTTCCTGAATTCTTCTCCTTTCCTTAACTACCCTTTAGCTCTTCCCCTCTTTCTTCTGCCCTTCCTTCTCATGCCTCTCATCCCCTACCTGTCTCCACTACTTCATAGTGAGTTTTCCCTATATATCTTCTCTCCCTCTCCCCCTGCTTCTCTTTCCTCTCTCCCTTCCCAGCCTTTTTTCCCTCTACCTATCTCCTCTCCCTCCTACCTGTCTCCCTCCTCTACCTATTTCCCATCCCCCTTCCTATTTCCCCTCCCTCCTACCTATCTCCCCTCCCCTACCTATCTCCCCTCCCTTCCCCAATCTGTCTCCTCTTCCCCACCTATCTCCCATCTCTCCCCTACCTATCTTCCCTCCCTTCCCCCTCATTGTCGGCCATGTTTGTTCAGCGTCACCCTACACACCTGGCAGGGATCCACACACGCACACACGCGGTTTTAAAAAGGCGAGAGAAGGGGATGATGATGATGAGGGAGAGATGGGACGGAGGGAGAGGGAGAGAGGAGAGGAGAAGTGATTTTCGTACTGAGGATTCTTTGGGCGTGAATGGTGGTAGTGAGGCGAAGGGATCTGGTGAAAAGCTTGTGTGAAAGGGATGTGTGTGTGTGTGTGTGTGTGTGTGTGTGTGTGCTCACCTATTTGTGGTTGCAGTGGGTCGAGATATAGCTGCTGGTCCCCGCCTCTTCACTAGTCGCTACCAGGTTTACTCCCTGCTCCAAGAAGTTGCGTCTGTGTGTGTGTGATGTCTGACAACCGTAGATTACCCTCCCTGACAACCATAGATTACAGTCACACCACAAACAACCAGAGACCATCGTATCCCCCTACATCACCCCACCACAACAAACAAGATGGCTGGCTCCTTACGCATCACTTGACGCTACTGACTTACCATGCTACTGAAGCTACGTAAACAGTGCCATAACTCACTGTTACTTAAGGAAAGTCACACTGACTCTCCTGCTTTGCTTTTATTCAGCATAATTTACAACCAATAAACAGCTAAACAGACCATACCACGGGTGGGGTTCGAACCCGCGGTCAGAGAGTCTCAAAACTCCAGACCGTGGTATGGTTTGTTTTCAATCGTGTCATTACGATTTCGTGAGTAACAGCTAAACAGTTGAGAATTCGTGTTAATATTCGTGTAATAACCCTTACGAAATCTTAACTCGTTATACTGAAAATTAGACACATGTGCAACATCTGGGTATATTGTAGACGTTTCGCCCTTCAGTGGCTTTATCAATACAAGAACAGTAGAACAATATACTATATACGTATATTATATTATATTATATATATATATATATATATATATATATATATATATATATATATATTATATATATATATATATATATCCGTAACAAATAAAATGTCTAATTAGTGCAATGTTAACTTTTAACAAACAGAAGACATTTAATCAAAACCTTAAAATTAACCGTCTAGTTTCTGTCGTCTTCAGGAGGCTCAGTCGAGGAGACGAGACCAGTCACCCGAGGCCAGTCACCCGAGGCCAGTCACCGACCAGTCACGAGGCCAGTCACCCGAGGCCAGTCACCCGTCGCCCCAGAAACACGAAAATAAATCACTGAGAGGAATAAATCAATGTATATAAACCAAGTACAAGAAAATGTCAATTTAATGTCAACAGAAGACAAGTCACGAACCAAGACTAAAACGTAATTTAATATCTTGATTAAAATTATACACATTAAAATATATATTATATATATATATATATATATATATATATATATATATATATATATATATATATATATATATATATATATATATATATATATATATATATTATAATATTTAATAATAATAAAGTTTCTTGTAGACATGATACAAAGATGTACAAAGAGTTGTAATAAGGGGGTGTACATGCCAAAAGCCCCTTGTATGCAGAGCATTATGGGCAAAACTGGAAATTATTAAAACAACTGAAGATTATTAAAACACTTGGCAATTATTAAAACTGGAAATTATTAAAACACCTTTTAATTATTAAAACAGGTGGAAGTTAAAACCCCTGGAAATTAAAGCACTTGGAAATTATTAAAACACCTGGAAATTTTTAAAGCACCTGGAAATTATTAAAACGCCTATGAATTATTAAAACACCTGGAAATTATTAAAGCACCTGGAAATTATTAAAGCACCTGGAAATTATTAAAACGCCTATGAATTATTAAAACACCTCGAAATTATTAAAGCACCTGGAAATTATTAAAGCACCTGGAAATTATTAAAACGCCTATGAATTATTAAAACACCTGGAAATTATTAAAGCACCTGGAAATTATTAAAGCACCTGGAAATTATTAAAGCACCTGGAAATTATTAAAGCACCTGGAAATTATTAAAGCACCTGGAAATTATTAAAACTCCTATGAATTATTGAAACACCTGGAAATTATTAAAGCACCTGGAAATTATTAACGCACCTGGAAATTATTAAAGCACCTGAAAATTATTAAAACACCTGGAAATTATTAAAACACCTGGAAATTATTAAAACACCTGGAAATTATTAAAACACCTGGAAATTATTAAAACACCTGGGTGACATGAAATAGAACCTAACGACGCTACTGAGGGTTCACAAACAAGCTAAATGAAGCTACTGGGGGTTCACACAGCTAAAAGAAGCCAATCGCTGCGAAGCAGAACCAAAGAAGCCACTGATGGTTCACAAACACAGCTAAAAGAAGCCAGGTGGTGTCGGAAGAGAGCTCCGCCAAGCCAGCAGCAACCCAGGGGTTGACAGACGGTGTGAACCATCAGCCGTGGGTTCTACGGATGGGAGGCGATGAACCAGACACAGGGCACGGGCGAGGTAAATAAAGACCGAAATTATTCCCGACGTAATCCAGTGAGTCCCGCTGCGCAGATTAGCGGTAGAGTAGAGTGAAGCTCTTCAGAGAGTAGTGGCAGTTAGTGGTGGTTGGGGAGAAGGTAGGGGAGGTAGTGGTTAGGGAGAGGAGAGGGGATTTGTGGCTTTTAGGTGGTGGGGAGGGGGTTTTCTACGGGGGGTTGTCGGGGTATAGAGGGTTTGGATTGGTTGTGTAAGGGAGGGATTAGTTTGGGTGGTGGTTGTTGGGGTTGTAGTGGTTGGGGAGGGAGGGGTAAGAGGTTAGTTGGGGTGGTGGTAGTTACGATGGTTGTTGGGGTTGTAATAGCTGTGGAGGGGGTTGGGGGGTTAGTTTGGGGTGGTTGATGGTTGTGGTAGTGGGGTGGTTGATGGTTGTGGTAGTGGGGTGGTTGATGGTTGTGGTAGTGGGGTGCTTAAGGAGGTTGTGGTAGTGGGGTGCTTGATGAGGTTGTGGTAGTGGGGCGCTTGATGGTTGTGGTAGTGGGGTGGTTGATGGTTGTGGTAGTGGGGTGGTTGATGGGTGTGGGAGTTGGGTGGTTGATGGTTGTGGTAGTGGGGTGGTTGATGGTTGTGGTAGTGGGGTGCTTGATGAGGTTGTGGTAGTGGGGTGGTTGATGGTTGTGGTAGTGGGGTGGTTGATGGTTGTGGTAGTGGGGTGCTTGATGAGGTTGTGGTAGTGGGGTGGTTGATGGTTGTGGTAGTGGGGTGCTTGATGGGTGTGGAAGTTGGGTGGTTGATGGTTGTGGTAGTGGGGTGGTTGATGGTTGTGGTAGTGGGGTGGTTGATGGTTGTGGTAGTGGGGTGGTTGATGGTTGTGGTAGTGGGGTGGTTGATGGTTGTGGTAGTGGGGTGCTTGATGAAGTTGTGGTAGTGGGGTGGTTGATGGTTGTGGTAGTGGGGTGGTTGATGGTTGTGGTAGTGGGGTGGTTGATGGTTGTGGTAGTGGGGTGGTTGATGGTTGTGGTAGTGGGGTGGTTGATGAGGTTGTGATAAACGATATCATAAAAAATAATTCACCTGAAAAAAATAACTGAGAGAGAGAGAGAGAGAGTTGGTTATTAGCTCTGCAAGCCGTAGTGTTGAACAATACAAAGCGTCATAACCAGCAACAGCTGGGTGCCAGTCCTGTCTTGTCTTACCTGAGGCTGTCAAGGCTGCCGTTACGTAAACAACAGGCAGTAACAACCCCAGACTATCACACTCTGTAACTAGGGGTCGAATGTAAGCAGGGAGGGGGTCGAGGGTAAGCAGGGAGGGGTCGAGTGTAAGAGGGGAGGGGTCGAGTGTAAGCAGGGAGAGGTCGAGTGTAAGAGGGGAGGTGTCGAGTGTAAGCAGGAACGGTCAGTGTAAGAGTGGAGGATCGAGTCTCAGGAGGGAGAGAAAGATGTGGGGGATGGATGGGGGTGCTTGGTGTTTTGACTGTCAGCTGTTGAATCAAAACACCAACCATGTGAAGAAACACACACACACACCAACAGGAATCACAGGAGCTGTGACTCGACCCTTCCAACAACATACAGGTGAGTACTCTGCGTCCCCTCCTTCCTTCCTTCCTTCCCTCCCTCCCTCCCTCCCTCCCTGCCCGGGCTATCAGCTGACTTGGCTCTCCTGTGAAAAGTGGCATCTTTCACTTGTTTTTGTTCCACTTTTTTCCAGTTCATCTCTGACCTCACTGTGACCATATGAGTGACTCTCTCTCTCTTGTGACCTTCCCTTGTAGCAGTGACTCTTGTTGTGACCTTCCCTTGTAGCAGTGACACTTGTGACCTTGCCTTGTAGCAGTGACTCTTGTTGTGACCTTGCCTTGTAGCAGTGACACTTGTGACCTTGCCTTGTAACAGTGACTCTTGTTGTGACCTTCCCTTGTAGCAGTGACTTGTTGTGACCTTGCCTTGTAGCAGTGACTTGTTGTGACCTTCCCTTGTAGTAGTGACTCTTGTTGTAACCTTGCCTTGTAGCAGTGACTTGTTGTGACCTTCCCTTGTAGCAGTGACTCTTGTTGTGACCTTCCCTTGTAGCAGTGACTTGTTGTGACCTTCCCTTGTAGCAGTGACTTGTGACCTTCCCTTGTAACAGTGACTTGTTGTGACCTTCCCTTGTAGCAGTGACTTGTGACATTACCTTGTAGCAGTGACTTGTTGTGATCTTCCCTTGTAGCAGTGACTTGTGACCTTCCCTTGTAACAGTGACTTGTTGTGACCTTGCCTTGTAGCAGTGACTTGTGACATTACCTTGTAGCAGTGACTTGTTGTGATCTTCCCTTGTAGCAGTGACTTGTTGTGACTTCTTGTAGCAGTGACTCTCTTGTTGTGACCTTCCCTTGTAGCAGTGACTCTTGTTGTGACCTTGCCTTGTAGCAGTGACTTGTTGTGACCTTCCCTTGTAGCAGTGACTTGTTGTGACCTCTTGTAGCAGTGACTCTCTTGTAGCAGTGACTTGTTGTGATCTTCCCTTGTAGCAGTGACTTGTTATGACCTCTTGTAGCAGTGACTCTCTTGTTGTGACCTTCCCTTGTAGCAGTGACTTTCTCTCTTGTTGAAGCTGGTTGCAGTGCACTTGCCTTCCAAATAGGTAAATACACACACACAGCCAGGAGCTGTGACTCGACCCCTGCAACAACAAATAGGTGAACAAATATGTGAGTACACACACACACACACACACACACACACACAAACACACACACACATCTGGTCTAGCTCGACATCTGGTCTAGCAGTTGGCTTCTCGAATTCAATCCCTCCAAATGCAAAGTCATGAGGATCGGAGAAGGGCAAAGAAGACCGCTGACAGAGTACAAGCTAGGCGGACAAAGGCTACAAACCTCGGCAAAGGAGAAAGACCTTGGAGTGAGTATAACGCCAAGCACGTCTCCGGAGGCACACATCAACCAGATAACTGCGGCAGCATATGGGCGTCTGGCAAACCTTAGATTAGCGTTCCGTTACCTTAACAAGGAATCGTTCAAGACACTGTATACCGTGTACGTCAGGCCCATACTAGAATATGCAGCACCAGTCTGGAACCCACACCTGGTCAAGCACGTAAGGAAACTAGAGAAAGTGCAAAGGTTTGCGACAAGGTTAGTTCCACAACTCAGGGGTCTGTCTTATGAAGAAAGGTTGAGGGAAATAGGACTAACAACACTGGAGGAAAGAAGGGTCAGAGGAGACATGATAACGACATACAAAATACTGCGGGGAATTGACAAGGTAGATAGTGACAGGTTGTTTCAGAGAGGAAATACAGAAACAAGGGGACACAACTGGAAGCTGAAGACTCAGATGAGTCAAAGGGATGTCAGGAAACATTTCTTCAGCCACAGAGTAGTCAGGAAGTGGAATGGACTAGAGAAAGATATAGTGGAGGCAGGAACCATACATAGTTTTAAGACAAGGTATGATAAAGCTCATGGAGCAGGGAGAGCAGAGACCCAGTAGCAGACAGCGAAGAGGCGGGGCCAGGAGCTGAGTCTCGACCCCTGCAACCACAATTAGGTGAGTACAATTAGGTGAGTACACACACACACACACACACACACACACACACACACGCTGGTCAGGAATACATTAGAGACGCGCTGAACATAATGATCATCACAAGAACACACAGATGAACACAGTGAACACATGAAGAACAAAAGACATGCAGGTCATGGCCAGCTTAAATAGCACGCTGAAAGCTTTTTGTGACTTTGTTTACTTATTGTCAGTGGATTTCCGATCCAAAGAACTGTTGGTGTTGGCAGAGTATATATATATATATATATATATATATATATATATATATATATATATATATATATATATATATATATATATATATATTATGTGTGTGTGTGTGTGTGTGTACCGCCGGGTTGTACTCACCCACTTGTTCTTGCGTGGGTCGAGGCACCGTTTCTTAGGCTACTTTGCCTATTCTTATTTCTGGCGTTCTTAAACCTATCATAACTAGTCCTGAAGCTATGTGTAGAGACTTGCCTCCACCACTTCAATCATATTGAGGCTGAAGAAGTACTTCCCAATATCCCAATTTTTCCAATGGTGGTAGCTACCAGTAGATGGTAGTAGCTACCAGCGAATGGTGGTAGCTACCAGTAGATGGTGGTAGCTACCAGCGAATGGTGGTAGCTACCAGCGAATGGTGGTAGCTACCAGCGAATGGTGGTAGCTACCAGCTAACTAGAGGATAGCGTCTTCACCGCACAGAGTCAGGTTCAGTACACGTACCTGTCCAGTAACTGTGTAAAAGTAAGCTTGTTTACTGTGTAAACAGTTGTCAGGTATGGCCGAGGCATCATGGATAGCAGGAGGTGCTGGACGAGGAGATGTGGTTGACAATGAGATGCCCCGGGGTCTGAGGAAGACAGGGTAAAGTTAGACCCCCAAGGACCCCAATGGAAATAAGTCAATGACCCCAATGGAAATAAGTCAATGACCCCAATGGAAATAAGTCAATGACCCCAATGGAAATAAGTCAATGACCCCAATGGAAATAAGTCAATGACCCCAATGGAAATAAGTCAAGGATTCCAATGGAAAAAAGTCACTTTGACTTCTTTGGGGGTTATTCTGGTGTGTAATTTACATATATGCAGCTGTGTATGATAACTAATTTACGTAACTGTATTTATGTGTACCTGTACCTGAACACACTTACTAAGGATGATGCTTGTGGATAGAAATGATGAGGATATACCTTTGAGGAGTTTCGAGAGTGTCCCTACTCTCGTCTGGTGCTTGCCTGGTCAACTAGGCTGTTGCTGCTGGAGGCTCACTGCCCCATATATCCATCATAGCCTGCTTGATCTGGCACCTGGTGAAGATACATGTCCAGTT
This sequence comes from Cherax destructor, assembly GCA_009830355.1. Classification (NCBI taxonomy): domain Eukaryota; kingdom Metazoa; phylum Arthropoda; class Malacostraca; order Decapoda; family Parastacidae; genus Cherax; species Cherax destructor. The sequence continues at coordinate 229,558 of WNWK01000046.1, forward strand.
TCCTCTTGAAGGCTTCTACACTGGTTCCAGCCGTGTTTCTGATATCTTCTGGTAAGATGTTGAATAGTCTGGGACCCCGGATGTTAATACAGTGCTCCCGTATTGTCCCCACCGCACCCCTGCTCCTCACTGGGTTTATTTTACACTTTCTCCCATATCTCTCACTCCAGTATGTTGTTATGGCAGTGTGCAGATTTGGGACCAGGCCCTCAAGTACTTTTAATGTATATATTATCATGTATCTCTCTCTCCTCCGCTCCAATGAGTACATGTTCAAGACTTGAAGGCGTTCATAGTAATTTAGGTGCTTTACTGGCTCAATGTGAGCCGTAAACGATCTCTGGATTTGTTCCAGCTCTGCTATTTCTCCTGCCCTGAACGGGGCCGTCAGCACTGAGCAGTATTCTAAGTGAGGGAGCACTAGCGATTTGAAAAGTGTCACCATCGGCATTATTTCCCTTGTTTTGAAAGTTCTCAATACCCACCCCGTCATCTTCCTGGCTGTTGTGATCTTTGTCTTGTTATGGTCTTTAAACGACAGATCAGCAGACATAATTATTCCCAAGTCCTTTACGTGTTCCTTTCGTTCTATGTGGTGACCCTCTTGCGTTTTGTATATAGTGTTCCTTTTGAGTTCTTCATTTTTTCCATACCTAAGCAGCTGAAACTTATCACCATTGAACGTCATGTTGTTCTCCACTGCCCACTGGAAGACCCTGCTTATGTCCCCGTAATTTTTCAGTGTCTTCTACCGTAGTGACTTTCATGCTTATTTTTTGCGTCATCTGCAGATGATGATACAAAAGTGTGACGGGTGTTATTATCTATGTCTGCTATGAGGATGAGAAACAGCAGAGGTGCCAGGACAGTGCCTTAGGGCACTGAGCTTTTGACCTCGCTGATGCTGGATCTTACCCTGTTTACTACTACTTTTTGTGTTCTATGTGTTAGGAACCCGAAAATCCATCTGCCTACCTTCCCCGTAATGCCCATGGCCCTCATTTTGTGCGCTATCACTCCATGATCGCATTTGTCAAACACATTTGCAAAATCTATGAAAATAACATCTGCGTTTTGGTCGTCTTCCAATGCCTCCGTAATTCTGTCATAATGGTGAAAGGATAGGAAAGGGGGGGGGGAAGGAAGAGGGATTATGGGGAAATGTCGCATAAAGAAGAACTGAGTGGGAGAGGGAGACATGGACACCTAGGTCAGGTGTCCATAGTTTACCTGTTATCTGATTTACGACCCGGATTTATCATCACTCTCGCCTCAACGTGAACCGTACATACGTTTGTTTTAATTTAGTAAAGTTGGACACGTCAGCAGTGTGCTGCTGCCTTGTTCTGTGTGACACAGTGGCGGCACTTCATCACTCAAGATGGATTTTATGCACTTCTGAAATGGGTCAGCCTGAGCTGGGAGACTTCAGAAGTGTCAGCCTGAGATGGGAGACTTCAGTAGTGTCAGCCTGAGCTGGGAGACTTCAGTAGTGTCAGCCTGAGCTGGGAGACTTCAGTAGTGTCAGCCTGAGCTGGGAGACTTCAGAAGTGTCAGCCTGAGCTGGGAGACTTCAGAAGTGTCAGCCTGAGCTGGGAGACTTCAGTAATGAGGATATCGTCAATCATTCCTCTAGGGGTTCACTGCTCCTGAAATGATATCTCTGAAGCTGCCGTAGCTACTGAAACCCTTAATGAAACCCTTGTCTGAACCTCTCAGTTCTTGATCCATAAACAGCCTGACCACAAACAGCCTGGTCACAACCAGCCTAGCCGCAACAAGCCTGGCTACACAAGCCTGGCTACAACAAGCCTGGCTACAACCAGCCTGACCACAACCAGCCTGACTACAACCAGCCTGACTACAACCAGCCTGGCCACAACCAGCCTGACCACAACCAGCCTGACCACAACCAGCCTGGCTACAACCAGCCTGACCACAACCAGCCTGACCACAACCAGCCTGGCCACAACCAGCCTGACCACAACCAGCCTGGCCACAACCAGCCTGACCACAACCAGCCTGACCACAACCAGCCTGGCCACAACCAGCCTGGCCACAACCAGCCTGGCCACAACCAGCCTAACCATGACAAACACAATTTCATCTGTACTAAGCCACACGAACTCCAACACCCACCCATCCGCCCACCCACCCAAAAAAAAACACCCACCCTCCCATCCAAACCCAAACACCCATCCAAATCCCCCCTAACTCCCTCTCCCCTCCCTCAGCCACCCCACCATTGTACCTGTAATCCCTCCCCTCCTTTCCTCCCCACACAATCTAGTGTTCTGTCTATCCAGATAACTCCCAGATCACTTACACGGCCGCTATCTCCCTTATCATGTGTCAGTCTCACTTTTATGGTACTTATACTTATCTAGTAGATCACACCAGATAAGTGGGCCTCGTTGTGTGTGTTGGGGGAGGAGGGGAGATAATGTGGGGGTGAAAGGTGGTTGTGTGAAGAGGATATGTAGTGCGAAGAGGGTATGTAGGGGTGCAGAGGACGTGTATGGGGTGTTGAGGACGTGTATGGGGTGTAGAGGACGTGTATGGGGTATTGATGACGTGTATGGGGTGTAGAGGACGTGTATGGGGTGTTGAGGACGTGTATGGGGTGTTGAGGACGTGTATGGGGTGTTGAGGACGTGTATGGGGTATTGAGGACGTGTATGGGGTATTGAGAACGTGTAGGGTGACGTAACTCTTTTCTAAAATCAAATACATAATACTACTATCTATCATTCAAATCAAATATAAAAATCAGATACAAAAAGCTACTATCTCTCTTTCTCTAAAATCAAATACAAAAAAAAAACTATCTCTAACATCGAGCGCCGGGAAAATCTGTCTAACATTATCTACGGTATACAATACCTGTCGGTATACAATACCTGTCGGTATACAATACCTGTCGGTATTGTGAAACGCTGTAAGAAAGGTTATATTTGTGTTTAGTGACCTTTTATTGGTCAGAAGTCTTCTAGGTCAGCTTAGGTTAGGTAAGGTTCGTCAGGAAACAGGAACAAGTGTTTCCTGACGCGGGTCTTAGCCATATGATGATCCGCCACTGGAGCTTTTGGTCCTCTGACCGAGGCCTTCCGCTGGCTTACCCCTCCACCCCTTTAAAAATTATAACGATAGTTATACCCATTCACTTGTTTTTTTAGAAGTCTTCTCGCCCAGGATGCCCTCTGGGATCGGGAGGGGGCGCGTTGACCCCCGAAAACATCCTTCAGGTGTCCTCGTAACTAACAGACGTAGGCGTGGAGACGCTGGGTCGTATCAGAGGTACGCAATGACATACTGATGAAACGAAAGGAAGGAGATGAGAGAAGGAGAGGAACAGCACTTGAAAGGAAGGAAGGATAGAGAAACACACAAACACATACTCACCAACAACCACACCACACACACCAAAAAAAATATATATATATATTATCAGGCTAAGTGTCTATCGACAAGTGCCTTTGACAACTAGTAACTACTCACACAAACACACACACACACACACAGACACACACACACACACACACACACACACAAACACACACAGGAAGTGGAATATTCTGGAGAGTGATATAGTGGAAGCAGGATCTATGCATAGCTTTATGAAGAGGTATGATAAAGCTCATGGAGCAGGGAGAGTGGACCTAGTAGCGACCAGCGAAGAGGCGGGGCCAGGAACTGTGAATCGACCACTGCAACCACAGTTAGGTGAGTACACACACATAGATGGAGTGTGTGTGTGTGTGTGTGTGTGTGTGTACAATAAACCTGAACCTTCCCAATATTAGTCTCAGCTGGTAATCAGGTGAGAGAACCATAAACACGAGACTCCTAATTACCTGGGAGGAGGGTGGACCAGATGGAGGAGAGGGGAACTACGTGGGGGTACGAGGGCCCAGGGTCATAGGGAGGAGGGTTACTTGTTACCTGGGAGTACGAGGGGAACAGGTAAGAAAGGAAGAACCAGGTAGCACAGAAGAGGTTACTTATACTGGGGAGAAGGGGAGACCAGGTGGGACAGGGGAGGTTACTTTTACCTGGGAGAAGGGGAGACAAGGTGTGACATGGGAGGTTACTTTTTACCTGGAAGAAGGGGAGACCAGGTGGGACAGGGGAGGTTACTTTTACCTGGGAGAAGGGGAGACAAGGTGGGACATGGGAGGTTACTTTTACCTGGAAGAAGGGGAGACCAGGTGGGACAGGGGAGGTTACTTTTACCTGGGAGAAGGGGAGATCAGATGGAAAAATGCAAGAACTGACCGAGAAAGCGTTTTAACCATTACCATTTAGTAGGTATCGACTTGCTCCCATTTTATCTCCCCCCTCTCTCTTTCCACTTTCACCCGTTTTTTCTTTCTACTCCCTCTTCCCTCCTCTCTCTACCCTCATTCTCTCCCTGCATACAGGTTGTGTCAATGCGGTCAGGACTGAGAGGTTGGCTGGACGCGGGCGAAATGGGCAACTGGCTTCGCCATGTTCGAGTGGCAAATTCATCTATGTATGGCAACCTGCGTCACCTACTGCTCGCTGGACAGGTGAGTGTCAGTGGTACCTATTTACCTACGCTTGTGCGGCGTTGTGATACAGCTACTGGGCCTAGCCTTCCCCCTCTAACTCTTCTCTCGATAGATGGCAAAACAAAGCCTTCTATTTTGTATTTTTTGTATTGTTTCCGCCAGTAGCTGACGGAGGATCGAGCCTTCACTACTCCAGGCACTTTAATTTATACAGTTTCATGTTCTCATTTTCAATTTCATGTCAAGAATAAACCTCAACTGCATTTTTTCCCAAACCCTAGTTTTAATAAAACTGAAAAAGAAATTTACACAGCCCGCACATAGGAGGAATATATAACGACGTTTCGGTCCGACTAACGTTAATGTGTGACTAGTCACTGGACCGAAACGTCGTTATAAGTTACTCTTTCCTACGGGTATTGTGCGTTTTTCCTCTTTAAACCATCATATATATATATATATATATATATATATATATATATAATAAGTTTTTTCTCTCTCCTTCGTTAGATATTCTACGAAGCCATCAGAGACATACCTCCATCAGAGGAGCTACTCCTCATACGCAAGACAGTTATTGATCTGGACACAACTGCCATTGGTGGGTACCATCCATCCATGTGTGTGTGTGTGTGTGTGTAAGGTGGGTACTATCCCTGTATATGTGTGTGTATGGTGGGTACTATCCCTGTATGTGTGTGTATGGTGGGTACTATCCCTGTATGTGTGTGTATGGTGGGTACTATCCCTGTATGTGTGTGTATGGTGGGTACCATCCATGTATGTGTGTGTGTATGGTGGGTACCATCCATATATGTGTGTATGTGTATGGCTTAGTATGGTGGATACCATCTTTTGTTGTTATTATTATTATTATTATTTTTTATTAATACGTTTTAGTATTATTATTAGTGATAGCAGTAATAGTAATATAGTAATAATAGTACTAGTAGTAATAATAGTACTAGTAGTAGCAGTATTAGTGGTGAGAAGGTTACGAATAGCCTCACTGACCCTAGTATAGTCGCTAGGCTTTACTACCCATCACTCATCCATACACAGAATACATACACACAGGTATTTATACGTAAATATACGTTAATATACGTATACCTAACCTAATCTAACTTAACCTAACCTAAACTAACCTAACCTAACCGAGAATAAGAGATTTGAAAAAATTCAGTGGCATTCTGAGCATGCAAAACAAAACGGAGCCCAGTTCGTGTGAAAGTGGCCGATCTGACTGGAGAACTGACTGCCGTAATTGGGTAACATGGTGAATGGTAGGGGAAAACAATAGGGAAAACAAAATTGTAAGTCAGTATCCCCTCTTGGGATACCGGCTTTGCCTCACTGAAATACTTGATCCAGTTTTAAAAATGGGTTAGATAAATGCAAAAGAGGATGCAAATAACCCGTGGCGGGTGTTTAAGTTAACGCAGGTGTGTAAGTTAGCGCAGATGTGTAAGTTAGCGTAGGTGTGTAAGTTAGCATAGGTGTGTAAGTTAGCGCAGATGTTTAGTTGAGGCAGGTGTTGAAGGCAGGTGTTTAACGCTGGTGTTCACCTTGTGTTGCAGATGACCAGGTGGAGGTGGGCTCGCCCGAGGACCGCTCAGAGAACACCGGAGACGACGACGAGGACGACGAGGACGACGACCTGGCCAGGTTCAGGTGTCTCCAGTGCGACAAGAATTTCACAGACTACGACGAGTAAGTTCAATAACCTATCCTCTTCTTCTTGATCCTAGAGATTGGAGCTACATCTCCCCCTCTTCTCCCCTTCCTTTGGCCCAAACGTGTTCATTTAAAGGGTTAAACCCGTGTGTGTGGGTTATTCAGCTCGAGGTTTCTGTTCAGCAAGTGTGATAATATTTTTTTTTTTTTGGGGGTTGGGACTGTGTGCCAAGATTTTGATTTTTTTTTAATTTGGTCAGTTCCCCCCCCCCAAAAAAAAAAAATCTAAGACAGAAGCATTCGTCAAAAATTTTGGTTCGTAATATTTCACTGGTTATTAGAGTTGTATTCTTGTGTTTACACACACACACACACACACACACACACACACACACACACACACACACACACACACACACACACACACACACACACACAGTGGTAAAACCTTGCTTCACACGGAGGGCCGGTTCAATTCGGTGGAGAAACATTTCAAGTGTTTCCTTACACACATCACACACATACATACAACAGGCCTAGTGTCTAATTGACATGTGCCTAGGACAAAATGGTAACTAACACACACAGAAACAAGGGGTCACAATTGGAAGTTGAAGACTCGGATGAGTCAAAGGGATGTTAGGACGTATTTCTTTAGTCATAGAGTTGTCAGGAAGTGGAATAGTCTGCCAAGTGACGTAGTGGAGGCAGGAACCATCCATAGTTTTAAGACGAGGTATGATAAAGCTCATGGAGCAGGGAGAGAGATGACCTAGTAGCAATCAGTGAAGAGACGAGGCCAGGAGCTATGAATCGACCCCTGCAACCACAAACAGATGAGTACAAATAGGTGAGTACACACGCACACACACACACCGGGGGCCAGGAGCTGTGAATCGACCCCTGCAACCACAACTAGGTGAGTACACACACACACAGAGGCCAGCAGAGAGGAGGGTCCAGTAGCTGAGACACAAACGTTCATATCTTTAAAGAAGATTCACATTCAGTACTTCTAGTCTGTCCCTCCTGAAGGCTACGAGACACATACTCACCAGACATCTCTCTCTTTGTCTACAGGCTGGACGACCATCTAGTGACGGCTCACGGCTTCGCCGCGGGTCAGTACCGTTGCGATTACTGCCCGAGAGCCTTCGCCTGGCGACCGAACCTCATCCAACATAAGACGGTACACGGAGAGTACAAGCGGTACCCGTGTGAGAACTGCCCGCGGGTTTTCACCGATGCCATGGTGCTGCAGAAGCATATACGCAACCAGCACGCGGGGGCTCGATCTCACGCATGCCCGGAGTGCGGGAAGACCTTCGCCACTAGCTCAGGACTCAAGCAACACACGCACATACACTCGTCCGTGAAGCCCTTCCAGTGCGAGGTGTGCTTCAAGGCATACACGCAGTTCAGTAACCTGTGCCGCCACAAGCGCATGCACGCCGACTGTCGCCTGCAGATCAAATGCACCAAGTGCGGACAGGCGTTCTCGACGGTAACGTCGCTGGCTAAGCACAAGAGATTCTGTGACACAGCGCCGTCGTTGTCGTTGCCCCCTGGACCGCCCTCCATGCACGACAACAAGCAGTCTCACACCGGCTTGTCCATGAGCAACATATCCTCCTCGCCACCTAATCCCTTCATGATGTATCCACGGCCACCACTGCCCCTTCTTCCGCCCTCGCTGCTCTCAGGATACCCTATGTTCCCTTCCTTGCCCTCCCTGGTGGGTGGACCCCAACACCCGCTTCTAACCTCATCTCTCCTCCTACCCTTCCAGAATAGCAGTTCCCGTGAGCAACCCTTCTCGATTCCTAAAGAGGAGAAGGAGTCTAACGATCTGGGTTGTCGCATGCAAATATCTCCCCGACCTGATTCCACAGAGTCTGCAAGCAGAGAACCCGCGTCTCTGCAGCCTCCAACCCGACTCTCTCCCTCACACTCACCCAAACAAGCGTCGGTGTTCCCCATGAGAGAGTCGCCGCGCAGATCAGAGCCCAACGATGTTTCCGAAGAGCACAGGGAACTTCCAGAGTTCCGGAGGCGGACACCAGAGCCGCCGAAGAAGGAGGTGAGCGCAGAGTCAACTCGAGGGCCGCCAGAGAGGAAAGAACAGCCTCTGGACTTGACCCTCAGGCGCAAAGAAGGAGAAAAAGACGAACTTTTTCTCGGCAGGTTCGACATCCTCTCCCACAGTAGCGACTCTATGGAAGAAAGGCTCCGCTCTCCAGCGCCTGCTGAGGTTAAGTCAGAGGAGCCGAGACCTCGCCCCGACCACCCATTCCTGCGCATCAGTGAACTACTGAAGGATACCACAACCTCCTCCGTCGCACCGCCTCCACCTCAGCCACCCTCGTTACTAGACACGCCGACTAAACTGCCACTGGCATATCCTCGACCTCTACACCCGGCAGCTCTCCTCGATATGTACCGCACTCTTGACCGCAGCTTAGACCGCAGTCCGTTAATACCTGGGGGAGGTCTGACGGGCAGCCGCTACCCTATGCTGCCGCCCTACTTCCCTCCCACCAGCATGGCCGGTATGGGCCTCAGTCTCAACCGCACTACAGGTCTTGATATGCTGAAGGCTCATATGTCCAACGCTGGACGCCCATACGGGGACATCAACCGCCCATATGACCTGCTGGCGCCTCACATGCCCCGCGCTAAAGATCGCTACTCCTGTAAGTTCTGCGGCAAAGTGTTCCCGCGGTCGGCCAACTTGACCCGTCACCTGCGGACTCACACAGGTGAGCAACCCTACAAGTGTAAGTACTGCGAGCGTTCCTTCAGCATCTCGTCCAACCTGCAGCGTCACGTGCGTAATATACACAACAAGGAGAAGCCCTTCAAGTGTCCGCTGTGTGACCGCTGCTTCGGCCAGCAGACCAACCTCGACCGACACCTCAAGAAACACGAAACGGATGGTCCCAACCCCCCGGACTCTCCCGAGGCTCCGGACTCCAGCAGCTCCACCGTCGACACATCGACCAACTACTTCAGCGACGAGATTCGTTCTTTCGTCGACAAAGTGACTGATTCAACCACAGACGATGTTGTCGGAGACGATGAAGCGATGGACGAGGACATTGACAAGGATCACATCGACGTGACGACTTCGAACGAAGATGTGGTGAGCTCAGAGTGCACACCCAAGAGGGTACGAGTGGAGTAGCAGCACAATAACAAGAACAAGCTTGTTCTCCAGTGGTATCACGCCGCAAAAGCCAAATAAAGAGAGCCCAGGATACCCCCCACGCATAGAGATCCAGGGAAGTGTACATATTTACCACTAACGATCCAGAACTAAACTCAAGCTAACCTTATTAATGGCTGACTGGGCCCTTACCTGTCAGGGTGACTAACAGGACCCTCCCTGTCAGGGTGACTAACAGGACCATCCCTGTCAGGATGACTATCAGGGCCATTCCTGTCAGGATAACTGGACTTGCCTCTATCAGTGACTGGCTGCATATTCTCCTTCATGGTGGACGATGCAGCCTCTGCAGGCGACTATTGAAGGGACTTTGTTTTTCCCAAAATACAGAAGGAATCCAAATTTCCTCTACGTTCGATTAGAACCCAGTAAATCCCGGTTAAAATAATTAAATATATATATATATATATATATGTCATCATCAGTCAAGAAATTATTTATTTGGACTGAAAAAAAATAGACAGACTCTCCAGTGTTTTTCTCAATATAAGAATACATAAAAAAAGTACTGAAATTAAAAGAAAATTTTAGTGTTAATATTTACGATTACCAAAGAACAAAACATTTTTTTTCCCGAGAAAAATTAAAAAGAAAAAATGGAGGCCCCCAGCAATCCCCCAGCATGCATTTCTCTGCCTCCTCCATCAAGACAAACAAAACAAAAACCAGAGTGCTGATCAATCGTGTTTGAAAAAAAAAAGCAATACTTTTGATTGAAATGAAGAAGAGGAGGCGGAAGATTAAAGGGGGTAATTAAAAGTGAAAAAATAGGGGGGTCTCATTTTAAAAGAAAATCTTTTAATGAAAAAAATAATATATATATATATATATATATATATATATATATATATATATATATATATATATATATATATATATAAAGGGTTACCTCAGAATTTTTAAAATATGGTTTCCATGTTTGACCCTTTTTTTCTGTCTATCGTAAGAGAGAGTTCCACCCCAGTAATACTGTAATAGTCGTGCTGAGACACTAGGTTCGAGTCGTGTGCAATGGACGAGCTCTTCTTTTGTTTCTAACCTCTATGGTAGTCTGCTATATGTAAATAACTCGTTGATATATTATATTTTGTTAATAAAAGATAATGAACTGTTTTTGTGGCTTTTTTTTTCCCCAGTTTTTCTGGGGGAGGGAAGGAAGGAAGGTAGGTTTCTTACCTCTGTTGATCGTCACCTGAAGACGTTATTGCAATATTCCTCTATCCTTCAGGAACAGTCAGATGGATCACTGCCACCACAACTAACTTTCAACCACACTCTTGACTACCACAACGATTTACCCTCAACCACAATCATGACTATCACAACTAACCTTCAACCACAATCATCACTCCCACAACAACTAACCCTCAACCATAACCACCACCACCACCCAACCATACTTCTACCCTCTCCCCCCCCTACCCTTCACATCTCAACATCTCTCGAGGCCTGGTCTTGGACCCCCGAAATACCCTCCAGGTATACTACAGGTATACTCCAGGTATCTATTACTCCCACCACAGCCACTTTTCATGTAAAACCCCATCACCTACTCACCTTCAACCCCTCCATCATCCATCACCCATACTTACCCATTTCTTAGCTGTGGTATGGTAGATTACCCGAGGAATATAGTCACACCCAATTGTATTTAAGATTTATTTCACCGTCAGCGAGACAACGGTAATCTATCAACGCCTCAACGCTAATGTATCAACGCCTCAACGCTTATATATCAACGTCTCTCAATATAAATTATCCAGATTATGAAAACCAAAAAATACACTTGTAAAATAAACTGAATTCAATTGGTATATTCAACATACATTGGCACATTGTATATACGCAGTATATTCACCGAGAGGTGCATACCTCTCTGTGAATATTCACTGCGAGGTGTATATTCTCAAGGTATGTATATAACGAGTATATTTGTCTCCTCTATATCAGAGATACATAGAAAGTAGTAGTAGTAGTAGTAGTGGTAATAGTAGTGGAAGTAGTAGTAGTAGTCGTACTAACATAATCCAGACAACAAACACCTTGGCTGCTATCACTGTCTTAAGAAAGATAGCAGGGAGGATTACTGTAGATTGAAATAATGAAGAGACAGATAACGAGAACACTGCCGCTATCACTGCTTAGTCAGTTCTCAAGGTGATGGGAGAGAGACACTTAGAGATAATGAATAAGAAGAGAAAGAATGGGATAAGAGACATCGTTGCTATACTCTCGTGAGATATACGTCACAGATCTATGTTTTCAGAGTGAAGGCAGCTCTAGGAGCAGTAAAGAAGGCTGTTTCGGAGTGAAGGCAGCTCTAGGAGCAGTAAAGAAGGCTGTTTCGGTGTGATGGCATCACTAGAAGCAGTAGTTCGAGAAGCCGTATGCACCCTTAAAGAGTGTAGTGTGTTGCTGATGTTGTGTGTAAAGGTCTATACGGCTCCAGGAGCTGTATAGACTCTTAAATAGTATTGTTGTTGTAACCTCCTTAGAGGAGAGTAAGAACAAAAAAAATCTTCTGTTTGTTTACAGACAGCGGTTCGACCACCCACCCCTCATCTAAGCTATTGTTATCTTATTCTCAATCACAATGATCACTACCACAACAACTTACTCTCAACCACATCCACCAATACCACCACAACCACCACTGCCACAACAACTAACCCTCAGCCTCAACAACTAACACAACCACAATCATCACTACCACCACAACTAAACTTCAACCACAACCACCCCCACAACAACACACCCTCAACCACAATCATCACCACCACAACAACACACCCTCAACCACAATCATCACAACCACAACAACACACCCACAACCACAATCATCACCACAACACACCCACAACCACAATCATCACCACAACAACACACCCTCAACCACAATCGGTCTATCAATTTACAGACTGCAGTTCGAGCCCCTCCTTCTCCATTCTCTTTATACACAATTCAGCGTTTCTAAACGCAACAAATCCACCGACAATCCTTGATCCCTAACTGTAATCGAGAGTCATCACGAACGCAGCCAGCATCCAGCCCTGAAAACATGGAACAACAGCTGATTTGTGTCATAATGGCAGATGTTGAATGAGCCAACTCAATTTTCTTGACATTCCTGAATAAATATTTGAGAAACATTTTTGTCATACGCCATAAAAGCTTTTCTATGTTTTTTTTGACCCGATTTGCAAAATTTTCACAGTTGGAGAAGCATTGTGGGTGTTTGTGTGTAGTTAACTTTTCGAAATTGGATACGAATAGTATCCAAAGTTTTAGAGAATTTGGGGTCAAATTGCTGCCTCTTTCCTCTGGTTTCATCTACCAATCACTACACTTGTAAAAAAAAAATTATATATGATATAGGCTGTTCTGCACTGCTTCTTTGGTAATTAAAGATGATTCTGTCATTGTTCTGCCAGTGGTTGAGACCCAGAAAGCCCCCTCGTCTTCTTTCCAACGCTGTTTTACGACTTTCTACGTCGTTGTCGTGTCTCCCCTCTCTCCCCCCGTCATTTAAAATGACTCGTTTTACCTTCAGACTTTTCCCGTCATTCATTTTTATCTGTAAAATATTTTTTTTTATGTCTTGGAACTTTTTATAGTCCTTGTTCCAGTTAGTTTGTTCCATTGTTTTGTTCCATTGTTTTGTTCCACTTTTTTAGGTAATATAGTATAACATAATTCTTGATTTCGTTGTTAATATATTGTAAAGGTAATGTGATTTTTTTTTACTCTCCGATCCTTGTTTACCACACCGTGTATCTTGTACGTCCTGACCATGTTCCCTCCGAGTCTTGTTTACCACACCGTGTATCTTGTACGTCCTGACCATGTTCCCTCCGAGTCTTGTTTACCACACCGTGTATCTTGTACGTCCTGACCATGTTTCCTCCGAGTCTTCGCTTCACCACAGTAGTGAGTTTCACTTCTTTTTTAAAGGTAATTCATGTCATTTAACTCATGAATTTACATGGAGTCACGTCAGAGATGTGGGCTCCATGCTGGTGCTGCTTATTCTAAGACGTGAGCATTTTTAATCAAGATTTTCACATTTCTAGTTAGAAGACTTGTGGAATATTGTAATTCACTACCACCATTACCACCATCCTCACTACCACCATCCACCACAACTAACACCACTACCACCATTCCCACTATCACCATCCACAACCACTACTCCTACAACTATTACTCCTACCCCTACTATCACCATCCACCACCACTACCCCCATTACCACCATCCCCACTACCACCATCTACCACCACTACTCCCACTACCACCATCCCCATTACCATCATCCACAGCCACTACTCCTACCGCTATTACTACCACCATCCACCACCACTACCACCATCCACCACCACCAGTACGACCATCCACCACCACCACTACCACCATCCACTACCACCACTACGACCATCCACCACCACCACTACCACCATCCACCACCACCACTAACACCATCCAGCACCACCACTACCAACATCCACCACCACCACTACCACCATCCACCACCACCACTACCACCATCCACCACCACTACCACCGTCCACCACCACTACTATCACCATCCACTACCACCATCCACCACAACTACCAACATCCACCACCACTACCACCATACACTACCACCATCCACCACCACTACTACCACCATCCACCACTACTACCACCATCCACCACCACTACCACCACCACTACTACCATCTACCACCATTAACACCACCACTACCACCATCCACCACCACTACCACCACCACTACCACCACCACTACCACCATCCACCACCACTACCACTACCACCACCACTACCACCATCCACCACCACTACCACCACACTACCACCACCTACCACCATCCACCACCACTAACTCACCACCACACCACCACACTACCACCCACCACTACCACCACCACTACCACCATCCACCACCACTCCACCACCACCTACCACTACCACCACCACTACCACCATCCACCACCACTCCCCCCACTCCACCACCACTCACCACCACCACTACCACCATCCACCACCACTACCACTACCACCACTCACTACCACCACTACCACCACCACTAACCATCCACCACCACTACCACCACCACCACCACTCCACCACCACTCCACCACCACCACTCCACCACCACACCCACCACTACCACCATCCCCACCACCACTACCACCATCCACCACCACTACCACCACCACTCACCACCACCACTACCACCACCACTACCACCATCCACCACCACTACCACCACCACTACCACCATCCACCACCACTACCACCACCATCCACCACCACTACCACCACCACTACCACCATCCACCACCACCACTACCACCATCCACCACTACTTCTACCACCATCCACCGCCAGTATAACAATGAGTTGTTTCCCTAACACAGAGGCCAACCGGAATGTGACCCGGAACTAATATTCCATAAGAAACGCTTTCGTTTCTGTCCTTTCTCGTCTTCTTTCCCTTCTCTCTCTCTCTCTTCTCTCTCTCTCTCTCTCTCTCTCTCTCTCTCTCTCTCTCTCTCTCTCTCTCTCTCTCTCTCTCACACACACACACACATAGCTTTAAGAAGAGGTACGATAAAGCTCTTGAAGCAGGGAGAGAAGAGAAAGAGAGAGAGAATCTAAGAGCGACCAGGAAAAAGTCTGGGCCAGAAGCTGTGACTAGACCCCTGCAACCACAAAAAGGTGATTACACACACACACACACACACACACACACACATTAGCTTCACTGTCATATACAATTAGCTTTTAATTTCCCGGCTTGCATTAAAGCACCAAGGGTCACTTGAAAGATCAGGTAAGCCAGGGTTAACAGTGGCTTTGTAAAGCCGACAAGTGGCTGGAAAGATGGGTACAGAACCTTTATAAAGGGTAGATATAAAGTGGATATAAGACCTTTATAAAGCGTAAGGACTCTCATTAAGACTGATGGACTAATCACAACGACTCCAGACTAAGGGACTGATTACCTCAAACTCCTTCGTATCTTCAACTTTTTCCTCTCTGTATTGGACTGAGGAAGCCACTGGTTTGGCGAAACCTTTCCACAGTAAAGATACCCAAGTATCGCACATGTGTCTAATTAATCAACAGATAACTTACCTCAAGAACTTTCCCAATACTTTCCCTAAACCCCCAACACCTTTCCCCATCTACTACCCCATAGGGCACTTCCTGGTTGGGGCATCAGAAACGAGCCTACTCAAAGGGCATCTTCCTATGCCACTACACTATAGTTAATGTCCCCCTTCCTTCCCTCCAGGTCACCCTTCTTCCTCCAGGTCACCTCCACCCTCCAGGTCACCGCCACCCTCCAGGTCACCGCCACCCTCCAGGTCACCCTCCAGGTAACCTGGCAGGTAGTGAACAATAAACAAAGTCGTGGATTTATGCTTAGAAACCTCAGTGATCAGCCTCAGTAGTTAGTCTTAGTAAGTCAGTCCTCAGTAGAGTCTAGTCCTCAGTAGAGTCTAGTCCTCAGTAGAGTCTAGTCCTCAGTAGAGTCTAGTCCTCAGTAGAGTCTAGTCCTCAGTAGAGTCTAGTCCTCAGGAAAGTCTAGTCCTCAGGAGTGTCTAGTCCTCAGGAGAGTAGTCCTCAGGAGAGTCTAGTCCTCAGGAGAGTCTAGTCCTCAGTAGAGTCTAGTCCTCAGGAAAGTCTAGTCCTCAGGAGTGTCTAGTCCTCAGGAGAGTAGTCCTCAGGAGAGTCTAGTCCTCAGGAGAGTCTAGTCCTCAGGAGAGTCTGGCAAAATCCTCAGTGGAGTCCAGTCCTCAGGAGAGTCTGGCAAAGTCCTCAGTGGAGTCCAGTCCTCAGGAGAGTCTGGCAAAGTCTTCAGTGGAGTCTATTCCTCAGGAGAGTCTGGCAAAGTCCTCATGAGAGTCTAGTCCTCAGTAGAGTCTAGTCCTCAGGAGAGTCTAGTCCTCAGGAGAGTCTAGTCCTCAGGAGAGTAGTCCTCAGTAGAGTCTAGTCCTCAGGAGAGTAGTCCTCAGGAGAGTCTAGTCCTAAGGAGAGTCTAGTCATCAGGAGAGTCTGGCAAAATCCTCAGTGGAGTCCAGTCCTCAGGAGAGTCTGGCAAAGTCCTCAGTGGAGTCCAGTCCTCAGGAGAGTCTGGCAATGTCCTCAGTGGAGTCTAGTCCTCAGGAGAGTCTGGCAAAGCCCTCATTGGAGTCTAGTCCTCAGAAGAGTCTGGCAAAGTCCTCAGTGGAGTCTAGTCCTAAGTAGAGCCTGGCAAAGTCCTCAGTAGAGTCTAGTCCTCAGGAGAGTAGTCCTCAGGAGAGTCTAGTCCTCAGGAGAGTCTAGTCCTCAGGAGAGTCTAGTCCTCAGGAGAGTCTGGCAAAATCCTCAGTGGAGTCCAGTCCTCAGGAGAGTCTGGCAAAGTCCTCAGTGGAGTCCAGTCCTCAGGAGAGTCTGGCAAAGTCCTCAGTGGAGTCTAGTCTTCAGGAGAGTCTGGCAAAGTCCTCAGTGGAGTCTAGTCCTCAGAAGAGTCTGGCAAAGTCCTCAGTGGAGTCTAGTCCTCAGGAGAGTCTAGGGTAGTCCCTTACTATGATGGTATCTTTATCAGTTCAATTGATAAAACCACTGGAGGGCGAAAAGTCTTCAGAATCAAGACACCCAGGTGTCGCACACGTCTCGCAGTTCCTCTGCTTTCTCCCTGAAAGAAAGTTTGTTTATGTTCAAGCAAAACTGACCTCTATCACAAGTTAGGTTAGGTAAGGTTCGTCAGGAAACAGCACAAGTGTTTCCTGACGCGGGTCTTAGTCAGATGATGGCCCTCAGCTGGAGCTTTTGGTCATCTGACCGAGGCCTTCCACTGGCTTACCCCTCCACCCCACTTTACAAATTATATTTATGATTATAGCCATTTGTTTTCTCTTACTCAAACCTTCTAAAGTGTTGTAAAGGTGTTCCACAGTATCCTGTGTATACCTAACGTCCTTATAGTGTATCCTGATGCTCTCTAGCATCCTAAGTGTCCTTGAAAGGCGTCCTACGAGTCCTTTAGACTGATTCTAGGTATTGTTGGGTTTCAGGATATCTTCTAGGGTGTCTAAATGCTCTATTATTTCGAAGAGGATGCTGTCAGCTCTCTTTTAAAGCGCCTCTATATTCAGTCAGCTCTCTCTAAAGCTCCAATAGATTCAATCATCTATCTTATAAAGCTCCTCTATACATAGTCAGCTTTCTTCTGAAACTCTATATATCGCAGTTTTCATAAATCGGTTCAAAATATACATCCAAAATTTACGATAAATTGCGCTATATATAGGGGCTTTATGAGATATCTGATTGTATGTAGAAGGGCTTTATAAGAGTTCTGATTGTATGTAGAGGAGCTATATAAGAGAGTTGACTTTATTATGGGTTTCAAGTGTATGAGTTGTAACTTGGGTATCCAGTAGGTACTACAGGATGTGAGAATGCTTCATCTTGGAGGATGTCAGGATATCTTGGGCTGTGCGTGAGGATGTTTAAGGCTTCACCTCACCTCGCCTCACCTCACCTCACCTCGCCTCACCTCAGAAACACTCCGGGAAGGATGGTGTATTAGACATGCCCACTTACTGGAATATATTAGTGGGTACCCACACACACACACACACACACATGGAAGGCAGGTAATGTAGCCCCAATATTTAATAAAAGGGGACAGACAGGAGCATTAGACTACAGACTAGTGTCATTGACATTAACGTACTACGGTGGTGCAAAGAGTACCTTAGGGGGTAAGGAGACGAAGAGTGATTGTCCGAGAGGAGTTGTCAGAATTGGGAAATTGTAACAAGTGGGGTTCCGCAAGGATCGGTATTAGAACCAGTAGTGTTTCTGGTATATATAAATGACTTACCAGATGAGAAAGAGTCGACTCATTACAGTCGATTCTTCATTTAATATCACATTTCTGAAAGCTTCTCCCAAGGAACTCGTCAGTCTTAAGCCCTTTCTTAGTTTACTTGCTTAGGCCTTGTAAACAAGTACTTCCGGTAGCTTGATGTTGTAGTAGCCAGACTTAAACTTGGATACAAGTATTTCTGGCAGTCTGATGTTGTAGTGGCCCTCCTTGTGGTCACTATTTTGAACACTATGCACTTCAATGTCCACTTATTGAGGAATATAGAGATAAACAGTATGATAACTTATGTGATATGTTAAGATATCTTACTAATGAAAATAAGATACCAGATATATTAAGTAAATATTCTAATTTGCCACTACAGTGCCAAAATCTAAATCTAATCGCCTGGAGAGAGTACATTATTTGTACTCTGTGTCGTTCCCAGTAGTCTGAAATTTCTGTTGGTTCTGTGTATGCGATGAGTGTGTTGGTGGGTGTGAGGGCGGCCCAGCGGGCGGCCCAGTGGGCGGCCTGGGCGGCAGAGAAGAGTGCCGCCCTGCTCCTTCGTGCCACCACAAACGCCTACCAAATTACCCAATGCCACGCTGCCCGGGTGGCCCACCCCTCCCCTTCCCCGCCCACCCCCGCCCACAACCACCCACAACCGCCCACCCCCGCCCACCCCCGACCACCCCCGCCCACCCCCGCCTACCCTCCATCTTTACCTCTCATCCCAATAAGGAAAGAAGGGGAGAGGGACGAGGGAGGAGGGACAGAAGGAAAAGGGGGAAGAAGGAGGAGGAGAAGGAGGAGGAGACGGCTACGGTCAAGGAGTTAAGTAGGAAGTGATTCTCCTTAGTAGTGGGGAGCCTCTGATTCTTCTTCATCCCACGAAGGAAGCTTGTTGAAGAGTCGTGGTCCCCTCACACTTATTGAGTCCACTCTCAGTGTAACTCATCGCTCCCCTGCTTTTCACTGGAGGTATCCTGCACCGTCTGCCAAGCCTCTTGCGCTCGTAAGTAGCAATTTCAATGCGTAGGTTTGGGAAGATACTGGAGGGATTGGTCCCAAATCTCACAGAGAACTTAATAAGTGTGAAGGGACCACGACTCTTCAACGCCCTCCCTTCATGCATAAGAGGTAATGGTCACCAGCAAACTTTACATAGGTAAACTCTATGTAAACTCCAGGTAAACCCCTCCCCAACCCTTCACCCCACATCTCCCTATTCTCACCCCAGAGAGAGAGAGAGAAAGCAATAATATTAAAGGAGTAGAGAAGAACTGAAAAGAAGAGACAGAACAGAATGGGATAGAGAAAATAGAGAGAGAGAGAGGCAGTAAGTTTTGTTTGTAAGCACTGGAGAGTTCTATATGGTGTTCAAGGCTTCACTTGAGGATGTCACTGGTTCAAGGGTTTCACAAGCTGCTGGTGAGGCTTCACAAGTGAGTCTTCAAGAACAGTGTAAGTGATGCTATCTCCCACACACATACAGTAACATACGCTATCTCCCACACACATACAGTAACATACGCTATCTCCCTCACACATACAGTAACATAGGCTATCTCCCTCACACATACAGTAACATAGGCTATCTCCCACACACATACAGTAACATACGCTATCTCCCACACACATACAGTAACATACGCTATCTCCCTCACACATACAGTAACATACGCTATCTCCCACACACATACAGTAACATACGCTATCCTCCAGCACCACTGTATATAGCAAAACAAACCCTCTCAGATTATAAAGCTTTCAGACCACATTCCTCCTACCCCTCTCTGCCCTCTCATTCCCCTCCTCCCCCTCTCTCTATCTCACTCTTCTCTCTCTCATCTCTGTAAACAAGAGTAATCATCATTCTCTTCTGGGTCTCCATCTGTGTTTATATTAGGGCCCAATGGTGTTTACAAGAGATTCCAACCCGCTACCAACACTCCTTGATCCTTCATTCACCTCAAGAATGTTACCTAAGGAGCGTTTGGGAAATATTTACCCTTGTAGCCCTGCTGCTTCTTGCCCTGGTAGTAAAATAGGTAACGGTGTGTTAGCTGACTGTTGTGGGTGGCATCCTGCAGGGGAAAATGCGTTAAGGGCTCCAGTACCTACTGGAATGTCAGTTCTTGTGTCAGACAACATTCCAGTACCTATTAGCGAGGACCTGAATACCTCCTGTACCTAATACCAAGGATCTGAATACCCAAAGTACCCAACTGCCTGCCTAAATGGATTCATTACCAAGGATCTAAATACCTCCAGTACCTATTACCAAGATCTGGATACCTCATGTACCTATTACGAAAGATCTAAATACTTCCAGTACCTATTACCAAGGACCTGGATACCTCCAGTACCTATTAACTGCCTTCTTGATTAATCACCCACTTCCCAATTGATGACTTCCTATAACTGTATTTTTGCATCTCCATATCCTGTGTGTGGGGGAGGGGAAGAAGTAGGGGGAGGGGAGGAAATAAGGGGGGAGGAAATAGAGTGAGGGAGAAAGTAGGGAGGGAGGAAATAGGGAGAGAAGGAAATAGGGGAGGGGAAGAAGTAGGGGAGAGAAGGAAATAGGTGAGGGGAGGAAGTAGGGGAGGGGAGGAAATAGCGGGAGGGGAAGAGGGTTCATATCTCACACGTATTTTCTTGTTTGGTCTAAGACAATAACAGCGCCCTTGCCTGGGCGCTGTTATTGTTGTTGTTGCTGTTGTTGCTTTTGTAAGATAACGTAATGCTTAGTAAGATAACTCGCTGTTTCTTTATGCTCTTTTTTCCCCCTTCCCTTGACCTGTTTCTCTCTCTCTCTCTCTCTCTCTCTCTCTCTCTCTCTCTCTCTCTCTCTCTCTCTCTCTCTCTCTCTCTCTCTCTCTCTCTCTCTCTCTCTCTCTCTCTCTCTCTCTCTCTCTCTCTCTCTCTCTCTCTCTCTCTCTCATGCGAGTTTAGAGCTTGGTTTTTCTCCTTAATAATAACAGTAATGATGATGACAATAATAATAATAATAATAATAATAATAATAATAATAATAATAATAATAATAATAATAAAAGTAATAATAGCAATAATAATAATTGTAGCAATAATAAATGTTATGATAATTAGGATAATATAAATAATGATATAAATTATTAATATTATTATTATTATTATTATTATTATTATTATTATTATTATTATTGTGGTACTAGTGTTGATTGTAACCCTGATTGTGGTGGTGGTGATTGTGGTAGTGGTGGTGGTGATTGTATTAGTGGTGGTGGTGATTGTGGTAGTGGTGATTGTGGTAGTGGTGGTGGTGATTGTGGTAGTGGTGATTGTGGTAGTGGTGATTGTGGCAGTGGTGATTGTGGTAGTGGTGATTGTGGTAGTGGTGATTGTGGTAGTGGTGATTGTGGTAGTGGTGATTGTGGTAGTGGTGGTGGTGATTGTGGTAGTGGTGATTGTGGTAGTGGTGATTGTGGTAGTGGTGATTGTGGTGGTGGTGATTGTGGTAGTGGTGATTGTGGTAGTGGTGATTGTGGTAGTGGTGATTGTGGTAGTGGTGATTGTGGTAGTGGTGATTGTGGTAGTGGTGATTGTGGTAGTGGTGATTGTGGTAGTGGTGATTGTTAAAACTATAGAGAGCGATGAAACATCTGTCATCAAGACGTCCTTGACTTCACCCTCTCCTCCCCTCCCCTCATTCCCCTTCTCACCACCCATTATCCCCCACCCATTACCTCCCCCTCCCATATCTCCCCCTCCACCGACATTCAAATTCAACGGTTTCGCTCCATTAAATGTTGAACATTTGTTACAGGTGTTGAAGGGGGTTGGGAGGGGGAGCTCTAAACTCGTAGGGAAGCGTACAGCTCCTGGGAGGCAGTCAGGTGTAACCCAAGGAAGGGAGGGAGGGGTTGTATGATCCGGGGCCTCGCATCAAAAGCCACCTCGATAAGGCAGCCATTTTCAAGGGGGGAGCAATGGGGAGGGGAGGTTAGATCTGAATTTTAAATGGCCGACCTTGTCTCCCTCCCCTCTCCTCCCTACCTCGAAAAAAATGGCATTAAGGAAATGGTACGTGTTGGGGAGGGGAAAGGAGGGGGGTTGGACATGGTCCGGACACGGCGGGGAGGAAATTTATGACACGGGGATGACTAGGATGATATGTGTGTATGAGTGAGGGGATGATGGGAGAGGGGAGGATGGGAGAGGGGAGGATGGGAGAGGAGAGGATGGGAATGGGGGAGGAAATATCAAGGAGAGGGGAGGAAAAGTGGGAAGGAAAGAGAGGGGAGACAGGAGTAGGAACGGGAGGGGAGGTAGTGGATGGAAGAGGGGAAGGTAAAGAGGAAGGAAGAGGAGTGGTGGCAAGAGGCAAGAGGAGAGAGAGAGAGAGAGAGAGAGAGAGAGAGAGAGAGAGAGAGAGAGGGAGGGAGAGAGACAGAGAGAGGAATAAAGAGAGATAAGCAAGACTGAAGGACGTCGGAGCTATAAAATAACGAAAAGAGGAATGGGGAAGAAAGAATGAAGAGAGAGAGGGAAAGAAGTGGGGAGGACAGAAAGGGTAAAGGAGTGAGGGGAAATATATGAGAGGACATTGATAAGGATAATGAAGAGAAAATGTGAAAGGGAAGGAATTTTCTCTCTCTCTCTCTCTCTCTCTCTCTCTCTCTCTCTCTCTCTCTCTCTCTCTCTCTCTCTCTCTCTCTTTTGAGACATCTTGCAAATCAATGGACCACTTTTAAGACCATAGACCATTTCACAGACCATAAAATATCTATCAGAAAAATAGACCATTCCCTTAGACCCATCTATCAATAAAACTAAAAAAACATTTATTGGGCTGATAGATCATCTCTCGTGGCCCTGGACCACCTTTTAGACCATTTGGCAGGACCGTGGGAGCTTATCACAGCCTGTCATCGTGGTCCACGTCAAGACCACGAGGGGTCCCCCAGTGGTCCTACAAAAGGTCCAACGTCTTAAAGATGTTATTTTCCCATCTTGTAATCTCTCTCTCTCTCTCTCTCTCTCTCTCTCTCTCTCTCTCTCTCTCTCTCTCTCTCTCTCTCTCTCCTGGTCTTCTTTTCCCCGGTGGTTGGTGGGAAGAGGAGGTAGGAGTGCCCAAGGGGACCACGGAGATGCCCTTGGGGGCCATACAAGGGCCCAGGGGCGCAGTGGGAACACCATGTGTTGAGAGGACAAGAAGACGATTTCTGAGGGTTACTAACCCAGGGGAGGGCTAAAAAACACCCGGGAGGGTTATTAACCCAGAGGGGAGGTTATTAACCCAGGGGGGAGATTATTAACCCAGGGTGTAAAACATCCAGGGGGATAGTATTAACCCAGGGTTTAAAAACACCCAGAGGGGTAGTATTAACCCAGGGTTTAAAAACACCCAGGGGGATAGTATTAACCCAGGGTTTAAAAACACCCAGGGGGGTAGTATTAACTCAGGGTTTAAAAACACCCAGGAGGAGGGTATTAACCCAGGGTTTAAAAACACCCAGGAGGATAGTATTAACCCAGGGTTTAAAAACACCCAGGAGGGTATTAACCCAGGGTTTAAAAACACCCAGGAGGAGGGTATTAACCCAGGGTTTAAAAACACCCAGGGGGATAGTATTAACCCAGGGCTTAAAAACACCCAGGGGGAGGTTACTAACCCAGGGTTTAAAAACACCCAGGGGGATAGTATTAACCCAGGGTTTAAAAACACCCAGGGGGAGGTTACTAACCCAGGGTTTAAAAATAAATCAAGAAATTAATGTTCCATATTTCTACAGATGCCCCTTGATCCTCTTCCTCGGAATCGACCAACAACAGTCTCGCTAGTTGCTAGTTACCTGTTGATTGCTAGTTGAACAAGAGACAACAGGTGTTAGGGGCACCTGACCACATTTTTCGACTGACCCAGATATCGAACCAACGTCCGTTTGATTGTGAGCCAAGCGCTTTACCATCGGTCTACTCGGTAATAGAGGGGGTTGTTGGGGGTGTGGTTGAGGTGGGGTTGATGGGGTTATTACCAGAAGGTTATTTATTAACTTACACACAGGTGATCGTTTTCATTCATAAATGATTAAAATAATAATAATAATAATAATAATAATAATAATAATAATAATAATAATAATAATAATAATAATAATATTAATAATAATAATAATCTTTAATTCTACAAGTACTTGATACAACTTATAAAGACCATAGCTGACATCAATGACATACTGCTATATAGAAAGTCCCTTTTTATGCAGAACAATTCGGGCCCAAAATTAGGTTAATTTTGTCCCCCAGGATGCGACCCACACCAGTCGACTAACACCCAGGTACCTATTTTTTTGCTAGGTGAACATGAACAGCAGGTGTCTTAAGGAAACACGTTCTAATGCTTCCACCCGTACCGGGGATCGAACCACGGACCTCAGTGTGTGAGATGAGTGCTCTACCAACCGAGCTACAAAATACCCTGTCATATTCCTTCCCACAGGATGGACTTTCCAACATAAACTGTATGCAAATTATTTAGTACCTAGGTGATTTACATATGTTATTCTGTATGATAACTGTACTTGTGTGTACCTGTACCTGAACAGACTTACACTAGTGTATGTATCTTCGGGCTTGTGTGCTCCTAGTTGGGCTTCTTGGGGTCGAATCACAGCTCCTAGCCTCGCTTTTGATTCCTTTTTCCAGACCCGTCCTCTTCTAGTCTCTAAGCTCCCCATCCTTGCAGGTGGAGGTTACCTGGCACTGTCACCTAGTACTGTCACCTTGTACTCTCACCTGGCACTGTCGCCTAGTACTGTCATCTGGCATTGTCACCTAGTATGTCATCTTGCACTGTCATCTGGCACTGCCAGCTGGCACTGTCACCTGGCACTGTCACCTAGTACTGTCACCTGACACTGCCACCTGGCACTGTCACTTTGTACTGTCACCTGGTACTGTCACCTGGCACTGTCACCTGGAACTGTCACCTGGAACTGGCACTTGGCACTGTCACCTACCACTGTCACTTAGTTCTGTCACCTGGCACTGTCACCTAGTACTGTAACCTGGCACTATCATCTGACACTGTCACCTAGTACTGTCACCTGGCACTGTCATCTAGTACTGTCACCTAGCAGTCACTATCACCTAGCACTGTCACCTGGCACTGTCACCTGGCACTGTCATCTAGTACTGTCACCTAGCAGTCACTATCACCTAGCACTGTCACCTGGCACTGTCACCTGGCACTGTCATCTAGTACTGTCACCTAGCAGTCACTATCACCTAGCACTGTCACCTGGCACTGTCACCTGGTACCATACTCGGTATGGACCAGATACTGAGAAAGGGAGGAAGGGAGAAGGGAGGGAAAAGAGGAAGGGAGGGAGAAGAGGAGGAAGGAAGGGAGAAGAGAAGGAAGGGAGGGAGAAGAGAAGAAAGAGAGAGGGAAGAGAAGGAAGGAAGGGAGAATGCTATTAATTTTATTTAGGAAAATTAGATACATCAGCAATGTGCTGTTACCCTATTCCATATGACAGTGAGGGAGAGAGGGAGGGAAGGAGGGAGGGAAGAAGGGAGAGAGGGGAAAGGGAGGGAGGTGGTGCAAGATTGAGGCATGGCAGGGGGTCGTGCAAAACAAAGGTGACCGAGATTGCCACCTCCCTAGGTGTCACTTGCTCCACCTCTCTCTCTCTCTCTTCTCTCTCTCTCTCTCTCTCTCTCTCTCTCTGTCTCTCTCTTATCTTGGTTGAAAATGCACTAGGAGGTACAACTTCAACCAATTCTCTCTCTCTCTCTCTCTATCTCTCTCTCTCTCTCTCTCTCTCTCTCTCTCTCTCTCTCTCTCTCTCTCTCTCACCTTAGATACCAGATCATACAATTCCTAGCATCAAAATTCAACACACCAACATTCACAAAAGGGAGATAGGTCCCACACCCCTAGTTACAGTCCCGTTAAACCTGACATCAGTCCTGGGTAAACTAACCTAAACTGCAATAAGCATAATCTAATTCCCTGGTGATAATAACCTGCTAACAATAAATTATTGTTTACTTAATAAAAATCCTGTATAATATAGGTATAGTTAGTTATAGTTATTGTAATGTGGTTAGTATAACATGGGGTGAGGGAGAAATGTCCCTCTAGCTCTCAGGAGGCTATGTTTACACTACGTTTCGCTCATGGAAGGACCGAAATGTAGTCTGGGGTTTCCTTTTCTAAAGCATGAGAGGTGTTTGTGTTGTTCCAGCCACGGTGTTTGTGCATTGTTCCAGCCGCGGTGTTTGTGTGTTGTTCCAGCCATGGTGTTTGTGTGTTGTTCCAGCCACGGTGTTTGTGTGTTGTTCCAGCCATGGTGTTTGTGTGTTGTTCCAGCCACGGTGTTTGTGTGTCGTTCCAACCACGGTGTTTGTGCATTGTTCCAGCCACGGTGTTTGTGTGTTGTTCCAGCCACGGTGTTTGTGTGTCGTTCCAACCACGGTGTTTGTGTGTTGTTCCAGCCACGGTGTTTGTGTTGTTGTTCCAGCCACGGTGCTTGTGTATTGTTCCAGCCACGGTGTCTGTGTGTTGTTCCAGCCACGGTGCTTGTGTATTGTTCCAGCCACGGTGTTTGTGTGTTGTTCCAGACACGGTGTTTGTGTATTGTTCCAGCCACGGTGTTTGTGTATTGTTCCAGCCATGGTGTTTGTGTGTTGTTTCAGTCACGGTGTTTGTGTGTTGTTTCAGTCACGGTGTTTGTATGTTGTTCCAGCCACGGTGTTTGCATGTTGTTCCAGCCATGGTGTTTGTGTGTTGTTCCAGCCACGATGTTTGTATGTTGTTCCAGCCACGGTGTTTGTATGTTGTTCCAGCCGCGGTGTTTGTGTGTTGTTTTAGCCACGGTGTGTGTTGTTCCAGCCACGATGTTTGTATGTTGTTCCAGCCACGATGTTTGTGTGTTGTTCCAGCCACGATGTTTGTATGTTGTTCCAGCCACGGTGTTTGTATGTTGTTCCAGCCACGGTGTTTGTATGTTGTTCCAGCCACGATGTTTGTGTGTTGTTCCAGCCACGATGTTTGTATGTTGTTCCAGCCACGGTGTTTGTATGTTGTTCCAGCCACGATGTTTGTGTGTTGTTCCAGCCACGATGTTTGTATGTTGTTCCAGCCACGGTGTTTGTGTGTTGTTCCAGCCACGGTGTTTGTATGTTGTTCCAGCCACGGTGTTTGTGTGTTGTTCCAGCCACGGTGTTTGTATGTTGTTCCAGCCACGGTGTTTGCGTGTTGTTCCAGCCACGGTGTTTGTATGTTGTTCCAGCCACGGTGTTTGCATGTTGTTCCAGCCACGGTGTTTGTGTGTTGTTCCAGCCACGGTGTTTGTATGTTGTTCCAGCCACGGTGTTTGTGTGTTGTTCCAGCCACGATGTTTGTATGTTGTTCCAGCCACGGTGTTTGCGTGTTGTTCCAGCCACGGTGTTTGTGTGTTGTTCCAGCCACGGTGTTTGTATGTTGTTCCAGCCACGGTGTTTGTATGTTGTTCCAGCCACGATGTTTGTGTGTTGTTCCAGCCACGGTGTTTGTGTGTTGTTCCAGCCACGGTGTTTGTATGTTGTTCCAGCCACGGTGTTTGCATGTTGTTCCAGCCACGGTGTTTGTGTGTTGTTCCAGCCACGATGTTTGTATGTTGTTCCAGCCACGGTGTTTGTATGTTGTTCCAGCCACGGTGTTTGTGTGTTGTTCCAGCCACGATGTTTGTATGTTGTTCCAGCTACGGTGTTTGTATGTTGTTCCAGCCACGGTGTTTGTGTGTTGTTCCAGCCACGGTGTTTGTATGTTGTTCCAGCCACGGTGTTTGTATGTTGTTCCAGCCACGGTGTTTGTATGTTGTTCCAGCCACGGTGTTTGCATGTTGTTCCAGCCACGGTGTTTGTATGTTGTTCCAGCCACGGTGTTTGTGTGTTGTTCCAGCCACGGTGTTTGCATGTTGTTCCAGCCACGGTGTTTGCATGTTGTTCCAGCCACGGTGTTTGTATGTTGTTCCAGCCACGGTGTTTGTGTGTTGTTCCAGCCACGGTGTTTGTATGTTGTTCCAGCCACGGTGTTTGTGTGTTGTTCCAGCCACGGTGTTTGTGTGTTGTTCCAGCCACGGTGTTTGTGTTGTTCAGCACGGTGTTTGATGTTGTTCCAGCCACGGTGTTTGCATGTTGTTCCAGCCACGGTGTTTGTATGTTGTTCCAGCCACGGTGTTTTGTGTGTTCCAGCCACGGTGTTTGTATGTTGTTCCAGCCACGGTGTTTGTGTGTTGTTCCAGCCACGGTGTTTGTGTGTTGTTCCAGCCACGGTGTTTGCGTGTTGTTCCAGCCACGGTGTTTGTATGTTGTTCCAGCCACGGTGTTTGCATGTTGTTCCAGCCACGGTGTTTGTATGTTGTTCCAGCCACGGTGTTTGCATGTTGTTCCAGCCACGGTGTTTGTATATTGTTCCAGCCACGGTGTTTGTGAGTTGTTCCAGCCACGGTGTTTGTGACATTCATTGGATTCTTGTGTTCCCGTGGAGCCGCTAATCCCGCAAGGGTCATGGAGACTAGAAAACATTGACGTGTGATCCGAGGAAGCGGAGGGGATAGCCCCGGTTCCTTGGATCGAGAGCCCACCTAAGACACCGGAGAGGTGGGTGTTTTACAAGTGCCGTACCGGAAGACATTGTTAACGACTCAGTGGGTAAACACATGTGTTGGAGGGGGAAGTATGGGGAGGAGGGGGTGCTGGGTGATGGTGGGGGTGATGGGAGGGAAGTGGTGGGTGAGGGAGGGGGTTGAGGGGGGGATGGAGGGAGGAAGGTGGTCAGTATACACACTGTGGTAACAGGAAGATGCGGCTCTCTTCTTCACGACAGTTCTTCCCTCCCCACAACCTTCCTTCCCTCCCCACAACCTCCCTCCCTCCCCACAACCTCCCCTCCCTCCCTCCCCGAACTCTCCATCTCTCCCTCCTTCAATCTCCCCCTCCAAAATTTGCAGATAACTCAGAATTATGAAAATTGTAGCATCCAAAGGATGGGACATGCAGAGTGGACCCCAAAGGACCCCAGTGGAAATAAGTCCAGGACCCCAGTGGAAATAAGTCAAGGATCCCAGTGGAAACAAGTCAAGGACCCCAGTGGAAACAAGTCCAGGACCCCAGTGGAAATAAGTCCAGGACCCCAGTGGAAATAAGTCAAGGACCCCAGTGGAAACAAGTCAAGGACCCCAGTGGAAATATATCCAGGACCCCTGTGGAAATATATCCAGGACCCCAGTGGAAATAAGTGCTAAACAAACCGAGGTCCGAAACGAAAGAAAGAGACCTTGGAGTAATCATAAGCAACACCCTCAAAAGTACTAAGCAAGAACGCTCATAAGTAAGACACATGTACAACAGTATCTTAATTCCGAAACGTTTCACCTACACAGTAGGCTTCTTCAGTCGAGTACAAAGGAGGCAACAGAAGCAGAAGACGTAGGTTTGAGGTGGTCAGTCCCTCAGCCTGGAGAAGAGTTCTGCTCCATAGTCCGGAACTCCAGACTAGACACTTCGAGCACGGAACACCAGCCACAATATTGACTCCATAATGCACTTAACACACTGCATCTTGAACATGACGTTAAGATTTAGTCTCCAAATTAGATTAAAGACGAATATGTGGTGGAGAGGGAGCGGTGGAGAGGTACCAAACTGGTGCCATCACTGGAGAGGGTACAGTAATGGTATGGTGGATTCCCCTTCCCCTGTTTACATGCCAGCAGTTGGCGGAGGAAGTGGAGAGTGGGGAGAGAGCCTTTTGCTTTACTATCCTTGGCTCAAACACCTAGATAATATACAAAAGTCCTCAATCTAAGTAGAAGTAGATAGAACTTCGGTGCAGACTTACAGAACTTATCTGTATAAGTTGTATCATGTTCTTGTAAAAATAAAGATTATTATTATTATTATTATTAATCTCTGTCTCTGTCTCTCTGTCTATCTGTCTCTCTCTCTCTTTCTCTCTCTCTCTCTCTCTCTCTCTCTCTCTCTCTCTCTCTCTCTCTCTCTCTCTCTCTCTCTCTCTCTCTCTCTCTCTCTCTCTCTCTCCAGCAGAGGTCATTAGCAAGGCTTAATTGCTGTTTGAGTCATTTCAATGCCTTCTCTGCCGTGAAGAATCGGTTCCGAGCCGCTGTAACCTGACACTGCAACCACAACAACCACAACTACAAACACTACCACCCTCCTACTACTAACATAACAACCACAAACACTACCACTACCACAATTGCCACTACTACCACC
Source organism: Cherax destructor (assembly GCA_009830355.1). Taxonomy (NCBI): domain Eukaryota; kingdom Metazoa; phylum Arthropoda; class Malacostraca; order Decapoda; family Parastacidae; genus Cherax; species Cherax destructor. The sequence continues at coordinate 260,138 of WNWK01000046.1, forward strand.
ACCACCACTACTACTTTCTCTACTATTACTACAAATACAACTGCTACAATAATAATAATAATATTAACAATAACAATGATAATAATAATAATAATAATAATAATAATAATAATAATAATAATAATAATAATAATAATAATAATAATAATAATAATCTATAAGATGGAGATATGAATCAAAATGCATCACATACACCTTCAAACTCACTTAGATTTAGACAAAAAGTAACAGAAATCACGAAGATAAGAAGGGAGATGGGAAGGAAAACTAGCAGAGAAAGGAGGTGACTGGGGGAGACTAGGAGAGAAGGAAGGGGCCCTCCTAGCGTGGCCCCTTGTAGCAGTGTCATCCGAGCTTGGCACTGGCCTCCAGGGGGCCATGAAACGATAAACGGAGGGCCGCAGACTGGCCCCGGGGCTGTCGTATGCGTCGCATCCGCTGGATCTGCTACTCATCCCGTTACGCTGCTCTCCGTTGGGACATGGGTGAGGGTAGGAGAGGTTCAGGACACGGGTGAGGGTAGAGGGAGAGGTTTAAGACATGGGTGAGGGGTACGAGAGGTTCAGAACATGGGGTGAGAGTAGGAGAGGGTTAGGACATGAGTGAGGGTAGGAGGAGAGATTTAGGACATGGGTTAGAGTAGAAGAGATTTAGGACATGGGTGAGGGTAGGAGGAAATGTTTAAGACATGGGTAAAGTTAACAGGCCAGGTTTAGGACATGGGAAAGACATGTAACAGAGAGCTTGGGTAGTCCACACTGAGTCTATCTACTTAAAACATCTGTCTACTTCAGTCTAGATTAAGAACTGTATCATCTAGGAGGATACGCGCAGTTCACATGTCCTACGTGTCTTTACCGTATCCTAGTCCCCTCCTGTGACATGGGAGACCTGAATCCAGGACACGCAGACATGCCAGGATGGTGAGGCATATATACTCACTTGTCTTCCTTCATTTACTCTGGAGTTACTATCACACTGATGTAATATTTTGCCTTCTTCCTCTTCCTCTTCTTCCACTTCTTTCTCTTCTTCTTCTTCCTCCTCTTCATTTTCTTCTTTTTCTTCTGTTATAATTAAACTAAAAAAAAAATAATAATAGGTAATAACATAATAATAATAATAATAATAATAATAATAATAATAATAATAATAATAATAATAATAATAATAATAATAATAATAATAATAACAATAATAATCAATGTTTATATTCTCAAACCAATTAGGAACACTTTCATCCCTAAATTTCACGTTATCTCCCTCCCCTACACCCCACCAACACCCCACCAACACCCCACCAACACCTCACCTTGTTGTAGAGCCCCATAAACTCTCAGGAGACTGAGGGGAGTGTGAGAGGAGTCGGTGGGGAAGGGGAGGGGACCTTGTTAAGGTCATGTGGTGACTGGAGATGCAACCTTAGTCGGTGTGTGGTGGGGAGGGAGTGAAGGATGAGTGGGGGAGGTGGAAATGAGGGGGAGGGGATTAGGATGGGTAGGGATTGATGGTTTGGGCAGTAATGAGGGGAAAACGTGAAGTGAGAAGTTGTGGGGGGAGAGTGTTGGAGAGGTGTGGAGGTGTGTTGTAGAGGTGGGGAAGTGTTGGGGAGGTGGGAAAGTGTTGGAGAAGTGGGGAAGTGTTGGAGAGGTGTGGAAGTGTTTTGGAGGGATGGGGAGGTGGGGAAAAGTGTTGAAGAGGTGGGGAACTACATGATAGTTACACAGTGGGAACACCAGCAGTGTGTTGCTACACTATTCTATATGATAGTTACACAGTGGGAACACCAGCAGTGTGTTGCTACACTATTCTATATGATAGTTACACAGTGGGAACACCAGCAGTGTGTTGCTACACTATTCTATATGATAGTTACACAGTGTGAACACCAGCAGTGTGTTGCTGCACTATTCTATATGATAGTTACACAGTGGGAACACCAGCAGTGTGTTGCTGCACTATTCTATATGATAGTTACACAGTGGGAACACCATCAGTGTGTTGCTACACTATTCTATATGATAGTTACACAGTGGGAACACCAGCAGTGTGTTGCTACACTATTCTATATGATAGTTACACAGTGGGAACACCAGCAGTGTGTTGCTGCACTATTCTATATGATAGTTACACAGTGGGAACACCAGCAGTGTGTTGCTACACTATTCTATATGATAGTTACACAGTGGGAACACCAGCAGTGTGTTGCTGCACTATTCTATATGATAGTTACACAGTGGGAACATAAGCTAGCTGTGTTTCCTGTCATGTTCCATCACACAGGATGGTGTTCATACGAGGTGTTGAACTCTCTCAGCCTGAGCTGGGAGACTTCAGTAGTATCAGCCTGAGCTGGGAGACTTCAGTAGTGTCAGCCTGAGCTGGGAGACTTCAGTAGTGTCAGTCTGAGCTGGGAGACTTCAGTAGTGTCAGCCTGAGCTGGGAGACTTCAGTAGTGTCAGCCTGAGCTGGGAGACTTCAGTAGTGTCAGCCTGAGCTGGGATACTTCAGTAGTGTCAGTCTGAGCTGAGAGACTTCAGTAGTGTCAGCCTGAGCTGGGAGACTTCAGTAGTGTCAGCCTGAGCTGGGAGACTTCAGTAGTGTCAGCCTGAGCTGAGAGACTTCAGTAGTGTCAGCCTGAGCTGGGAGACTTCAGTAGTGTCAGCCTGAGCTGGGAGACTTCATCAGCTACGACAACTTCAAGGGTCACCTTCAAGTGATAGTGACAGCAGAGCTGCAGCCACTATCACTTGAAAATTGCCATCTGTCAGCACGACCCAGCACGACCCAGCACGACCCAGCACGACCCAGCCCTTACACAACAGAAAGAGATTTTTTGTAGAAAGATTTCTCCCTCATCACAGAGGGGAAATATGTAGATACATCTATGTATATATCCACAGTATGTATAGATTTAGATATATCTGTCTACTTGTATATATTATTGGTCTAAGATATGTTGGGGAACTGCAGACAATTGTAGTAGCTATTATTCTTCCCCACCCTAGGTCTCTTCTTCCCCTCCTCCTCCTCCTCCTCCTTATCCTCCTCTCTCCCTGTATCCTGCGTACTGGACATCCTCTCTTCCCCTCCTAATCCCCTCTATCCCCGCCACTACCACCATGCCTGCTGACTTTCCTTCCCCTCTTTCCCCACCTCCCTCTCCCCTCCCCTCCCTTCTCTTACCCATCCTCCCCTCAACAGCATGTTGACAGACATGTCCTTTAGAGAGGTCATGTTCCTCTCACTTTGTAACGACAGTAAATAACTTAAGATACCTGCTCTTATTATTATTATTATTATAATTATTATCATTCTTATTATAATATTATTATTAATATTAATAATAATATTATTATTATTATTGTTGCCTCTATTGTTCTATTATTATTATTATTATTATTATTATTATTATTATTATTATTATTATTATTATTATTACTTTAACCTGTGATCACAAATAATCACAGTATCTCTTCACATTGTACTATAAAGTGCACATATCGTCTATGTACACTTAAAATCACTGTAACAACTTGGACTTTACGTCTACCTGGAGGGTCTACCTGGACGGTTTATCTGGAGGGTCTACCTGGAGGGTCTACCTGACGGTTTATCTGGAGGGTCTACCTGGAGGGTCTACCTGGAGAGTCTACTTGGAGGGTTTATCTGGAAGGTCTACTTGGAGGGTCTACCTGAAGGGTCTACCTGGAGGGTCTACCTGGAGAGTCTACCTGGAGAGTTTACCTGGACGGTTTATCTGGAGGGTCTACCTGGAGTGTCTACCTGAAGGGTCTACCTGGAGGGTTTATCTGGAAGGTCTACCTCGAGGGTTTATCTGGAAGGTCTACCTGGAGGGTCTACCTGGAGGGTTTATCTGGAAGGTCTGCACGGAGGGTCTACCTAAAGGGTCTACCTGGTCTACCTGGTCTACCTGGAGGGTTTATCTGGAAGGTCTGCATGGAGGGTCTACCTGAAGGGTCTACCTGGAGGATTTATCTAGAAGATCTACCTGGAGGGTTTACCTGGAAGGTCTACCTTTAGGGTTTACTTGGAGTGTCTACTTGGAGGGTTTATCTGGAAGGTCTACCAGAAGCGTTTATCTGGAGGGTCTACCTTGAGGGTCTACCTTGAGGGTCTACCTGGAGGGTCTACCTGGAGAGTCTACCTGGAGGATCTACCTGGAGTTTCTACCTGAAGAATCTACCTGGAGGGTCTACCTGAAGGGTCTACCTGGATGTCTAACTTGATGTGCTTGCGTAGTTTAGGGTATCGGTCTCAGCTAACCAGAGAATGCCTCTTCAGCTTGAATTCAAACCTGTTGTTTCTTGTGGAAATTGGGAAAATAACATTTTTACTAAAATTGGTAATAAACCTGGACCCACCATTTTTTAATGGTGGTTTATTTGTTACTAGTTACCTAGATACAGCGGGCAGCATGACGTAGATACAGCGGGCAGCATGACGTAGATACAGCGGGCAGCATGACCTAGATATAGCCCTCGTAACCTAGATTCACCTACCCATTATATTAATGTGGATAAGGGGTAGGGAATAGGGTGGCATCCATGAATGCTGAAGTGAAAGGAGAGAGAGAGAGAGAGAGGAGGGGAGAGGGTTCTGCTCTGAGGGGTGGGGAAGAGGGGAGGGGGAATCGGTCTAAGGGTAAGGCCAGGGAGGGAATGGGTCTGACAGGCTACTAGCCCTCCCCCTCCTCTCTCCCTCTCCTCATTTCCTCCCCCATCCCTTCCCCCATTTCCAACCATTCCCCATCACCACCAAGGGATGAGAAATCTCGCACCTTCACCGCATCCCCAAATGTTGTTTCTGTGACTTCCCCTTCCTCTACCCCTCCCCCCTTCCATCTCTCTTCCCCTCCCCTTCCTCTACCCCTCCCCCTTCCATCTCTCTTCCCCTCCCCTTCCCTCCCCCTCTTGGCTAATGATCCTTCCAGCATCTTTTAATTAAGAACAAGTGCGACCCTTAACTATCCCCCTACACTTTAGGGGGGGGTGTCTGGGGGACGGTGAAGGGGGCTCTTAATCTAAGAAGTTAGAACCCCCTCTCCCCTTCCTTGGATCGAGTTTGTTTTGAAACCTGTATGGCGGCGCTGCAATGACCCCTACGGGTTTATTGTTTTCATGATGATGATAATGATGATGATGATGATAATAATAATAATAATAATAATAATAATAATAATAATAATAATAATAATAATAATGATGATGATGATAATAATGATAGCGATGATGATAATAATAATAATAATAATAATAATAATAATAATAATAATAATAATAATAATAATAATAATAATAATAATAATGATAATAATAATTAGACACACACACACACTGATCTGGAGGTCAGGTCATCTCCTTGACCTCTCCAGCATCTCTCAAGACCTCCCTGGCGGCACTCTTGACCTCGTGATGCCCCGGGGCACAGCTTGATGCCCATCAATTATGCCAGACATGTTTACAACACGTTTACACTCTACACTTCTACAAAATTCGATTTATGCGAAATTTTGCATTATGCGAAATAGTTCCATGACGATTCTCTTCTCCCTCTCTTCCTTTCCTCTCTTCGGCATTCTCTTTCCTCTTTCCAATTCCATTCCCTTTCCCATGACTGCTCTTCCCCTTTCCCATGACTGCTCTTCCCCTTTCCTCTCCCCTCTCCTCTTCTTCTATCCATCCTTATCCTTCTCACTTCCCTCTCTTCTCCTCTTCTTCTCCTCCTCTACCCCTCCCTGTCCTTCTCACCTCCCTCTCTTCCCCTCTTCTTCTCTTCCTCTACCCCTCCCTATCCTTCTCACCTCCCTCTCTTCCCCTCTTCCTTTAGGGTCGTGTAAGAAAAGACGTTAGGGCAAGGCAACTAATTGCCCATGACATTTGTTGCCTTTGTACTGAGGTGTCTGTGACGGTGTAACGAGTCAAGGGATGGTGACGCGTGTTACGGGGGGTCACCAGAGGTCACTCCAGGTCATCAGAGGTAGTGACAGGTCACGGCAGATCCCGGCAGGTCAAGGCAGGTCACGACAGGTTTCGACAGATCACGACAGGTTACGACAGATCACGACAGGTCACGACAAGTTACGACAGGTCACGACAGGTCACGGCAGTTCACGACAGGTCAAGGCAATAAGGTTCCGACACAGACTTAAGCAAGAGAGCAAATTGATTCAGGTTCAATTTACACCAATAAACAAGAAAACAAGTTTATATTGGTCCAATTTACACAATTTACACAAACAAGTTGATTTAGGCTCAATTTACACAATTCACGTAAATCAACAAGAAAGGTGATTCAGGTTCAATTTACACAATTAAGCTGATTTACACACTTTACAGGATGATTTACAACTGTCTCAGCCGGAACCTGAACCTTTCTCAGACACCTAGCGCCTATGTTCACCTAGCAGTACATGGGAACCTGCATTACAGAGTACTTAAAAATAGGGTGTATGATACAGGATACAGTGTATAGGGTATACGGTATAGAGTATAGGATACAGGATATAGCCTGTATCCTATTATTGTGGGTGGTATTCCTTACAAGAGGGAGGATAAAGAAGAGGAAGGAAGAAATGAGGAGGAGAGGAATAAGAAATGAGGAGGAGAGGAATAAGAAACAAGAGAGATAGATAGATAGAGAGAGAGATAGAGAGAGAGAGAGGGGAGAGAGAGAGAGAGAGATTGTAAGGGAGATAATTGAAAGGGATTTGTCTGGTGAAAAGGGAGGAAATGGAAGGAAGGGGAAAGGAGGAGAGAGAGAAAATATAATAAGGGGACAGGGAAGAAAGGAGGGAGGAAGGGTGAGAGAGAGAGAGGAAACTATTAATAGTGAAGGAGTGAAAATGGAAAAACCAAAGAAAACTACAATAATTCAAGGGAGAAAAAAAATAGGGATAAACGACGAAGATTTTGGAATAACTTGAAAATTATTTAACAATAGACTATCCAAAAAATTATCCACACATATCCAAAATTATCCAGAATTATAGAGTTATCCACCAGGAATATTAAAGTATAAATGACAAGAAACAGTGTAGCCAAGAGATGTTATTAGGAGCAGTATTGCCAGAACCGCCAATAACGGGGCTGGAGGCCGATTAAGTGAATCAGTCCGGATCAGAGGGGCAGTCCGGTGTCAATAAGCTTAACCGGATTAATGGAAACGGTGGGATAATTCCGTATTAGATGACTCGACACCCGCAAGCCTCTCATGGCCCGAACACGATCTCATTCTCACACACAACACACACACACACACACACACACACACGCACACACACACACACACACACACACATACACACACACAAACACACACGAGCTATGACTCGACCCCTGCAACCACAACTAGTTGAGGTGAGGTGAGTACACACACACACACAGGATCCATACATAGCTTAAATAAGAGATACGATAAAGCTCATAGAGAAGGGAGAGAGTGGACCTAGTAGCGACCGGCGAAGAGACGGGACCAGGAGATGTGAATCATCCCCTGCAATAGCCTAAAAAGTGACGTAGTGGAGGCAGGAACCATACATAGTTTTAAGACGAGGTTTGATAAAGCTCATGGAGCAGGGAGAGAGAGGACCTAGTAGCAATCAGTGAAGAGGCGGGGCCAGGAGCTATGACTCGACCCCTGCAACCACAAATAGGTGAGTACACACAGGAATGATCTTATCAACGACGGCCAATACGGTTTCAGGGACGGGAAATCCTGTGTCACAAACCTACTGGAGTTCTATGACAGGGTGACAGCAGTAAGACAAGAGAGAGAGGTGTGGGTAGATTGCATTTTCTTGGACTGTAAGAAGGCGTTTGACACAGTCCACAAAGAGATTAGTGCAAAAGCTGGAGGACAAGGCAGGGCTAACAGGAAAGGTACTCCGGTGGATCAGGGAATATCTGTCAGGAAGACAGCAGCGAGTCATAGTACGTGGCGAGGTGTCAGAGTGGGCGCCGGTGACGAGTGGAGTTCCACTGGGGTCAGTCCTAGGACCGGTGCTGTTTCTGGTGTTTGTGAACGACATGACGGAAGGAATAGACTCCGAAGTGTCACTGTTTGCAGATGATGTGAAGTTGATGAGAAGAATTCAATCGGAAGAGGACCAGGCAGAACTACAAAGGGATCTGGACAGGCTGCAAGCCTGGTCCAGCAATTGGCTCCTGGAGTTCAACCTCACCAAGTGCAAAGTCATGAAGATTGGGGAAGGGCAAAGAAGGCCGCAGACGGAGTACAGTCTAGGGGGATAGAGGCTACAAACCTCACTCAAGGAAAAAGATCTTGGGGTGAGTATAACACCAGGCACATCTCCTGAGGCGCACATCAACCAAATAACTGCTGCAGCATACGGGCGCCTAGCAAACCTAAGAACAGCATTCCGACATCTTAATAAGGACCCTCTACACTGTGTACGTTAGGCCCATATTGGAGTATGCAGCACCAGTTTGGAACCCACACCTAACCAAGCACGTAAAGAAGCTAGAGAAAGTGCAAAGGTTTTCAACAAGACTAGTCCTGGAGCTAAGGGGTATGTCCTACGAGGAGAGATTAAGGGAAATCGACCTGACGACACTGGAGGACAGGAGAAATAGGGGGGACATGATAACGACATATAAAATACTGAGAGGAATTGACAAGGTGGACAGAGACAGAATGTTCCAGAGATGGGACACAACAATAAGGGAACACAGTTGGAAGTTGAAGACTCAGATGAATCACAGGGATGTTAGGAAGTATTTCTTAAGTCACAGAGTGGTCGGAAAGTGGAATAGTTTGGGAAGCGATGTAGTGGAGGCAGGATCCATACATAGCTTTAAGAAGCGGTATGATAAAGCTCATGGCGCAGAAAAAGTGACCCAGTAGCGGCCAGTGAAGAGGCGGGGCCAGGAGCTATGACTCGACCCATGCAACCACAACTAGGTGAGTACACACACACACACACACACACACACCAAACAAGGCAGAAGGTCACCAGAGATTTTCTACCTTTTTTGAAGAGAATAAGATTTGCCATCACCTCCTTGGTCGTTAGTGTTGAGGTAAGAGAGCTCTCCTGACCTCCTTGATAGAGAGTTTGACCTCCAGAAACATCATATTGCCTCCAGACATCAATCACAGTTGATAAGAGTTGATGGGTAGAGGGTTGTGTGCGCTTGTGGACCAGTAGAAGTGTGTTTGAGAAACTCTTAAGTCTTGAGTACCGCAAAAACAACAGTAACGTGGCTAATGCATCAGTTCTGCCGGCCTGCTTTGCCTGCCTCTCTGCCTTCCTGTCTGTCTGCCTGCCTGCCTCTCTGCCTGCCTGCCTGTCTGCCTGCCTGCCTGCCTGTTTGAATGTCTGCTTGCCTGCCTGCCTGTCCGTCTGCCTGCCTGCCTATCTGAATGTCTGCCAGCTTATCTGGGATCTGGCCTAGTGGCGAAAGTGCTGTGTACTTTGATACCGAGTGTTCAGGTTCGAATCCTTCAGCACTGAGAGATAATGATATATATATAATATATATATATATATATATATATATATATATATATATATATATATATATATATATATATATATATATATATATAGTGCTGAATAGGTAAAATTGGTAAATTAGCAAGAACTCATTTATGTTAATGTAAAAATTAATATTTTTACCAAAAGATCCATAGAAAACTTACCTAACCTTATTATAACAAGCGCAATTTAATTTAGCCTAATCAAACTAAATATATTTTAGATAAGTTTGCAATAATTTAATAATAAAGAAACACAATGAAATATATATTTTTTTTCGTTAGGTTCAGAATGATTTTTTGCGAAATTATTGCATACACAAATTTTCGCTTGCCATATTCGGCAAGAGGAGCGTTGCTATTTACCTATTCGGCACGACATATATATCATTCCATCTTTATATCAGTAAAAACATTTAATGTTTGGGAAATAAATCATTCTCAACCATCTGTCAATAAACATAGACATGAACCATCATATCAACGACCGCTAATTCACATCTAATACGACCCCCTCCCCTACAACAACCCCTTTTTTTTCAGACAAAGATGTAGATTCATTTAAAAGCTTCACGTCAATAAAGTCAGCAGCTTTTCTGAGCTTTGAATAGGAGCGAGGAGGTCAAAGGAGCCACATACTGGGGAGTCCAGACACGCATTGAAGGGTTTCCGAACCGACAGCCTTCAAACTCAAAGAATCGGATTGTGTTTGTGACGGGAGTGGGCAGGATCGCTCGTCACTTGTCTTTGTTTTCTCGCCTTCTGTCCTCCCAGAGAGCCTCGGTGGCAGTTTTTCCAGACTCTTATTAAGAGGTAAAGCCTCAGGGTTATTGGTGGTGGTGGTGCTGGTAGTGCTATTGCTGGTGGTGCTACTGCTGTTGTTGATGTTGCTGCTGCTGCTGATGGTGCTATTGCTGCTGTCTTACTACTGCTGCAGGGCCGCTACCACTGCTGCTACTGCAGCAGACTCTCCTGGAAGAGCGTCTCACTAAACCAGCACTGTGTTAACCCTACACACACTAAATATGCCCTAGTAACTCTCTGGAATTGCCACTAGCCCGTCTCTAATCTGAGACGTATATTTAGGTACAGGTACACATAAATAGGTTAGGTAAGGTTTGTCAGGAAACAGGACAAGCGTTTCCCGACACTACACCTACTACCAATTCACTGCCATGCATGAATGCAACTTGCATACACGCGTGCCGCTGATGGGTAGTGTGGTAAACCTCATTCTATAATTATCATGAATAACACAACACAACACACACACACACACACACACACACACACACACACACACACACACACACACACACACACACACACACACACACACACACACACACTATTACAATGCACCAAAGTGGTTAGGCCACTTACATTTATCACCTCCTCTCCCCACCACCCACCCACCCTTTTCCACATTCCATCCTTACCCATCCTTCTTCCTCCCCAACTAACCAAACCAAATTATCATACATAGTCACACCTGTGTCAGTTACCTAGGATGATCCCTCAAAAAAAATCAAAGTGACCTTTTTCATTATGACATAACGTGACTCCCAGTAAACAGTGAAGGAGGTAGCTAAGGGCCCCTGGGGAAGGCGTAGCTGGGCCCCTACACGCAGAGATCTATTGTTTTTAACCACCGGTGCTTTTAAATGATTGACAGAGGATCGAGAGTCGTATTGACGGGTTCCCCGTAACGACAGAAGCGCACACGTGGCGGGTCATAGACGGAAGGCATAGTGAATCACAGACGGAAGCCATAGTGAATCACAGACGGAAGCCATAGTGAATCACAGACGGAAGCCATAGTGAATCACAGACGGAAGGCATAGTGAATCCCAGACGGAAGCCATAGTGAATCACAGACGGAAGGCATAGTGAATCACAGACGGAAGCCATAGTGAATCACAGACGGAAGGCATAGTGAATCACAGACGGAAGCCATAGTGAATCACAGACGGAAGGCATAGTGAATCACAGACGGAAGGCATAGTGAATCACAGACGGAAGCCATAGTGAATCACAGACGGAAGGCATAGTGAATCACAGACGGAAGGCATAGTGAATCACAGACGGAAGGCATACTGAATCACAGACGGAAGCCATAGTGAATCACAGACGGAAGCCATAGTGAATCACAGACGGAAGCCATAGTGAATCACAGACGGAAGCCATAGTGAATCACAGACGGAAGCCATAGTGAATCACAGACGGAAGCCATAGTGAATCACAGACGGAAGCCATAGTGAATCACAGACGGAAGCCATAGTGAATCACAGACGGAAGCCATAGTGAATCACAGACGGAAGCCATAGTGAATCACAGACGGAAGCCATAGTGAATCACAGACGTAAGCCATAGTGACTCAGAGATAGAAGATGCTCCATAACTTTTAGCTCAGAGGTGACAGATTCTCATGATTTTTCAAAGTGGTGAGATCAGTGTTATTTTTTTCGACTTTGGGACGTCAGAAGAAAATTGAAAAAAAAAAAAATCCCCTGCGCATGTCTTGGTCATATGACCCACTCAATGACCCACTTACTGGCCCACTCAATTACCCACTTACTGGCCCACTCAATGACTCACTTACTGGCCCACTCAATGACCCACTTACTGGCCCACTCAATGACCCACTTACTGGCCCACTCAATGACCCACTTACTGGCCCACTCACTGGAATTTTTAGCCATAGATTGAATCCTTCCACCGGCTGACCGTATAAATGATACAATAAAATTGAAGATTACACCATTAACCTCTTGATCTATCTGAAGGGTGTTCCGGGGGTCAACGCCCCCGTGGCTTTGTCCATAACCAGGCCTCACAGTGGATCAGGGCCTCATCAACCTGGCTGTTACTGCTGGCTGCACGTAGCCCAACGTACGAACCACAGCCTGGTTGATCAGGTACCGACTTGAGGTATCTGTCCAGCCAGGGATCTATTGGTAATCCCCCTTATGTTTGCTGGGAGGCAGTTGAAGAGTCTTGGGCCCCTGATATATATTGTGGTATCTCTTAGTGTACTCTTAGATTCCTCCTAAATGTCTTGTCAGATGTTCCTAACCTTTTCACTTCTAATTTGATGATTCTAGAAATCTCCTTTTCTTAGTAAAATCTCTGTCTTTCTGGAGTATACCTGGAGTATACCTGGAGTATACCTGGAGTATACCTGGAGAGGGTTTCGGGGGTCAACGCCCCCGCGGCCCGGTATATGATCAGACCTCCTAGCTCTAAAAATTTTCGGTAACTCTTCGTCCCCTTCCCCTAAGCATCTTGTAGCTACTTCCCTTTCCCCTAGACACCCATTAGCAATCTCTTCCCTTATTCTAGATACCACTCAGTAACCTCAACCCCTTTCCCTAGCCATCTCTTTATCAACTCCTCTCCTTCCCTTAGAAATTCCTCAGTAACTACTTCCCTTTCCCTTTGACACCCCTTAGCAACCTCCCACGTATCCAACCTCTCCATAACCCTTTGCCACTTCCTCCCCCTTTCCCTTACCCCCTAGTTGGCTTCCCAGCAGAAGGGTTAATAGCCGGGATGCGTCCCTGTACCTCCCGCGGTCTGGCCTCTCCAGACTCATTGACTCTGAAGACTCCACGCAGAGGTATTGACTAGCCTTTGAGGTCTCCAGCTACCCGTCAGTGATAGCCGGGGTCAGGCGTACTAAACGGCCAGCCATTGTCCTCACCCAGGGCCCTTCAGATCACACGGATATCCTCGGGAGTTCAGAATCTTGGGATATCGAGCGTTCAGATCACACTGATATCCTCGGGCGTTCAGGATCTTGGGGTATCGTGCGTTCAGAACGCCGTACTTAACCTGGTAGTTCAGAATACTGAACAGGATACCATGAAATCCTTCCTAGTAATCGCCTCCAATGTCATTCTTTTCCTGTTCTTCTTCCCCTCCTATTCTATTCTAGCCTCATCTACCTAGATTCCTAGAACATAAGTTGGACAATAGTAGTCCCTGTGATAAATGGTTTGAAAACCAACAAGAATGATAGACTGAACACATCGATTCCAGGCTGAGGGACTAATTACCTCAAACTCCTTCTCTCCTTACCCCTCTCTACTTTGTATTGGACTGATGAAGCCACTGTGTGGCGAAACGTTTCCTTAACAAAGATTCCCATATGTTGCATAAGTGTCTCAATCTTCAATAGTAGTCCCGTCTGCAGTGTTTGAACCTACGACAGCAGAATTATGTTACAGTCTATGTTACAGTCTATCCTACAGTCTATCCTACAGTCTACCAGGCTACCATACAATCTATCATAGAGTCTGCCTTAAAGTGTCATACAGTCTACCATACAATCTATCTTACAGTCTACCAGTCAACCATACAATCTATCATACAGTTTAATATACAGTCTACCCTGTTAGACTCTGATAGACTATGTATATGTATAACACAAGTCAGTCACTGTCGAAGTGGCACTGCCATAAGGACAGTGATTGGTCAGGTTAATGGTGTAATTGGGTTGTTAGAGAGGCGAACCATTCGCTCCTGTGTGTTTGTGTTTTCACTGGTCGATGCTTTTGTGTTAATAACAGATCGATGCAACGACCCCGTTCATTTGGGCGAGATGTGCGTGAGAGAAACGTAGGTGTATCGTTCTGACGAGAGTAAAGCTAGTTTGTTAAAGCATTCTCTCTCTCTCTCCTTATCTTTCTCTCCTGATTGTTTTTGCATTGTTGGTTACGTTTGGATATATATATATATATATATATATATTTTATATATATATATATATATATATATATATATATATATATATATATATATATATATATTTTATATATATCAATGTGTGATGTTATAAATGGGACTGCCACTACCTGTGGGACTGATCACCTTGTTAGTTAAGTTATGAGATGTTGTTGAAGTCTTCAAGACAGCCTGGCAGGAAGGCCATAAACAACGAGGCGAGTTACTAGCTAATGCAGGTGGGAGGGGGGGAAGCAGGTGTCAATATCTGGGCCACCCTGTTGTTGCTGTTCTCCACCACCTGCCAGTCAGATGACGGAGTACACTCGCTGGAGGGAGAACAGAAAAGAAGAAAAAACAAAAAGATTGATTTAGCCGCCAGGGAGCGTATAGTAAGAGCCTGGTGATGGCTGGCTAATAACAGAGCCTTAACAACACTGTAAGTTATGGACTCGTGTAGTGATGTGTGTGTATACATGTGCTTGAAGACCTACTCACAGCACATGGAATGCCACATCACTGGCACTAAGAATATTGAAAGCTATAAACTATTTTGTAAAAACAATAAATAGCATTCTAAACAGAAACATAAATCATATATATATATATATATATATATATATATATATATATATATATATATATTGTGTGTGTGTGTGTGTGTGTGTGTGTGTGTGTGTGATCTCTGGCCGAAGGAGACTCGAACCTACGAACCTTGCAACAAGGTACGCAGTACTTTACCGACCACAGCCCGGCTGATCGGGTACTGACTTTAAGTATCTGTCCAGCTCCCTCTTGAAGACAGCCAGGGGTCTATTGGTAATACCCCTTATGCCTGGTGGGAGGCTGTTGAACAGTCTTGGGCCTACACAGTAGGCGTCTTCAGTCGAATACAGAGGGAACAGCAAAAGCAGTAGACGATGTAAGGATGTAAAATACAAAGTTGACAGAGTGTTTTGTATATGACTGATGAAGCCACTGTGTGGCAAAGATTCCCAAGTGTTACATATGTGTTTAATTAATCATCTTGTCAGTTCTCCGAAGCGTTCATGTACATAGGTGCGCTACAGAGGGTGGATGAGGGAAGACTTGTTGAGCAGGAAAGAGGCGACGAGTCTCCACTGATGAAACATTTGTCAGATGATCCTGTGAAGTGTGTCAACAAGCAGTGACACACAGGTGCTGGGTATCAAACATTGAGCAACTCACTGACGTGCCGGAGATACATACCCATGGTTATTCATCCACTGGCCTGGTACAAACCTCGATAATACATACCAACACACACACAAACACACGTCCTAGTATCTCATATAAACCCAGCGACGTATCGGTGCGAATTCCTGCACACTGTTTGCACAGCTGGGTTACTTAACAGTTTTAACTTCTAAGGTTTAATAAGATATTACAAGGATCACAATGGAAATAATTTACACATATGTTACTATGTATGATAATTTGTATAACTGTATTTATGTATACCCGTACATCAATAAACTTACTAAAAGCGATTGGATTCCATTTTTTCGTGTCGTAGAATTCCAGGAACAGAGCGAGATCCCACATCCCTAGTCACTTATACCGTATAAGTGTACTTTTGCAGAGTACACTAGTACTCTGCAAGAGTACACAAGTACTCCTGGAACTTCAGGTCAGTCGGCAGTGACTTGACCGGGACTGTCTCCTCCCCTCTCTTAAAAGAGTTCTTACAAAAGGGTAAAACGTATTTGAGAGCGAAACGTTGCCGCAATACAATGCCACATAAGCTGCACATATCACCCCCTTTTCACCTAACATATCGTCACTACTCTCATATTCATTAATAATCCAAAGATTATGTGGGAAAAAGCCTTCCAAAACGTTCCGGGGAAAAAACATATTGGAAAAAAAGGGCGAAACGTTAACTGTGCTTCAATAAATGTCCTGAAAGGTTTGAAAGCCTTTCCGAAATTATTCATAAAAGTAGTTTTTCCTGTTATTACACAAAAAAAAAAAATACGGGAAAATCAGATTGGGTCGGTATTTAGGCTATAAATCGGAAAAATTAAAGTCAAGCGGAAGGCTGGCTAGGCCTGGGAAGATGTCTGAACCTCCCCCAGGGGATCGCGGAGTTTTTTAACTTCCCCCAGGGTATGGGTGACTATCCGAACCTCCTCCATGGCCTGGGAAAGTATCAGAACCTCTCCCAGGGGCAGGTATAGCATCAGAACCTCCCTCAGGGGCAGAGAGAGTATCAGAACCTTCCCAGGGGCAGGGAGAGTATCAGAACCTCCCTCAGGGGCAGAGAGAGTATCAGAACCTTTCCAGGGGCAGGGAGAGTATCAGAACCTTCCCAGGGGCAGGGAGAGTATCAGAACCTCCCTCAGGGGCAGAGAGAGTATCAGAACCTTTCCAGGGGCAGGGAGAGTATCAGAACCTTCCTCAGGGGCAGAAAGAGTATCAAAACCTCCCTCAGGGACAGGGAGAGTATCAGAACCATCCCTCAGGGGCTGGTACAGCACCAGAACCATCCCCCAGGGGCTGGGACAGCACCAGAACCATCCCCAGGGGCTGGGACAGCACCAGAACCATCCCCCAGGGGCTGGGACAGCACCAGAACCATCCCCCAGGGGCTGGGACAGCACTAGAACCATCCCCCAGGGGCTGGGACAGCACCAGAACCATTCCCCAGGGGCTGGGACAGCACCAGAACCATCCCCCAGGGGCTGGGACAGCACCAGAACCATCCCCCAGGGGCTGGGACAGCACCAGAACCATCCCCCAGGGGCTGGGACAGCACCAGAACCATCCCCCAGGGGCTGGGACAGCACCAGAACCATCCCCCAGGGGCTGGGACAGCACCAGAACCATCTCCCAGGGGCTGGGACAGCACCAGAACCATCCCCCAGGGGCTGGGACAGCACCATAACCATCCCCCAGGGGCTGGGACAGCACCAGAACCATCCCCCAGGGGCTGGTACAGCACCAGAACCATCCCCCAGGGGCTGGAACAGCACCAGAACCATCCCCCAGGGGCTGGGACAGCATCAGAACCATCCCCCAGGGGCTGGGACAGCACCAGAACCATCCCCCAGGGGCTGGGACAGCACCAGAACCATCCCCCAGGGGCTGGGACAGCACCAGAACCATCCCCCAGGGGCTGGGACAGCACAAGAACCATCCCTCAGGGGCTGGGACAGCACAAGAACCATCCCCCAGGGGCTGGGACAGCACCAGAACCATCCCCCAGGGGCTCGCCCTGATGCTACATTCTTCATCACTCACTCAATATCGCCAGTCCGGCCCGAGCGTTTATTGCCGTGTAATAGATGATCTGGATCGTGTATCCGGGGAAGGGAAAACATCTGTTTCAGAAGTGTATATGAGGGTGAGGGAGGGAGGGAGAAGCAGGAGGGATGGAGATGAGAGGAAGGAAAGGGGAGAGATGATGTATGGCAGAGGAGAGACGTGGAAGGAAGAGAAGTGCTTGTTTGGTGATGTGTGCTCTTCTAAATGCAGTTCAGAGGGGAAATACTTGATTTAGATCTGTAATAATTTGTCAGTTTTTTTATTGCCTTGCATTTTAGAGTTAAAATTTCTGTTATTTCAAAATGCTTCAGACTGCTGTGAAATGTTAAATTTATTCCTGTGAAACGCACTTCGCTATAATCGTTTGTTAAAACAAAGGGGAAAACATTCTCCAGACGTCCTATTGTCCCCCCACACCGTTCTATACTTGTATGTTTCCTGTATTCCTAAACAAGACAGAGTCAGATTTTTTGGTCTTTGGTTCGATCGTCCAGTGTATCGGAAACTTTACATAACCTCCATTAACTAGTCACACAGAAGCGCGAAGGGTAGGGAGACAGTATGTACACGAGGTAGGGCGAGGCCAGTGGAACGAGGGTCATTTGTATATTGTTGTAGTCACGGTATTGTGCCTTTGTATTCTCTCTAGTTCATCTTTCTTGGGGAAAAAGTTGATAGATAAACCCAGCATCGCCTACCTTCAGTACTAATCTTATGTTAACTAGACTAAGGAGATTAACTACACTTCTAAGCCTCCCTAGCTAGTCTTTCTAAACTTGATCAAGATTATGTTTGTCTCGAGGCTTGTCGACCTTCCCCACTTGAGAGACTGTATACATGGGCCAACGTCCAGTCTTTGCTAGATCGACGTAATGTCTATTGTCTCCGTTAGTTTGTTGGCTCCCGTGACCTTCACCATTCTTCCTCTTCCATATTTAGAACGGGTATTAGTAAGGCTAATATAGTTCACTGTGGCCATTATTTATTATACTCCTTTCCTTTCTTTATTCACTCTTTACTGGCATTCCTTACTTGACCTCTCCTTTACATTCACTCTGCGTCTTACTTTTCCCTTCCGTCTCTGTGAAGTTCCGACGATTCACGTTTGCTCCTTCCTACTTTCATGCTCAAAAGCTCACCTGCCTCCTACCTGCCTCGTAAGGTGGAGTTTGAGGTAATCAGTCCCTCGGCCTGGAGTCGAGTGACTAATTACCTCAAACTCCTCGTCTCATGCTATGTCAGTGAACACTGATAGTTCTAATACTTTCGAGGATGTCGGGTATGCAGCTGTGTTTTTTCCCTGAAGGAATAGTTCAAGGTCATTGGGTGGCGCCAGCTAGTACTTTCACAGCAGAGTTATGCGCAGTTCTCACTGCACACAGTGCCAATGTTCGCTTCGTCGTTCGTATTTGTTTTAGACTCCCAGAGTGCGTTGCAGGCTGTCCAGAATTTCGGTACCCCTCATCCCATCTTTCTTCCTATACAACTTTGCTTACATCACAGTCCTAGTAAACACAAAGAAGTAGATTTTTTCTAGGTTTCTGGGCACTACAATGTTCCAGACCATGAATAATCAGACTCAGTCACTTGGTCAGCTGTTCACCTAATTTCCAACACGGGTATCCCTTTCTCGGACTTTTTTTTGAGTGCACTGCGACAGTGTTGGTCCAAGTTGGATCACAACAAATGTGTTTCTATCAAACCACGTTTGAGATTCTGGCCCGATGCTCTCAGGTTTGGGAGACTGCATTCTCATGCTTATCAAACACAAGTGACTCACTCCCGGATACCGCACGGAGAAACGACTGGCACTACTCTGCGAAGACTGCCAGGTTGCACTGTCATTCAACCACAACACAGTCACTCTAACTGACCTCCTCGCTGAAAGTCCCACCTTTGACACAGACTCTCGCTTCCACTTTGTAATAGAATCTCACCCATTTAAACACATATGATTTAAATTTTGCTCTAACCCTCACTTCCACTAACCTCTGCTCTATAATTAACAGTCAGACCTACGATTAATTATTAACTCAATACAGCGAATAGATTTTTTTTCATGTTATTTGCTGATGATTGATAACTGATAAAAATAATACAATCCAAAGAGGGCGGAAAGAAATGAAGAAGCTTAGAACTGCAGGAATTTTCCAAGATATTGCTGCTGGAGTTAAACCCCAACCAGTGCCAGGTAATGAAGATGGTGGCAGGAGAAAAGCGATTAGCGAATGAGCACCAACTACGATGGCAGTAACCTTAGTCACTGGGCAAAACAAGTGCCCATTAACTTACTAGAGAAGTTAAACATCACATCAGGTCTCTGTTACCACACCCAGTTAATCCGTATTTGTCTATATATACTTATATATGTTTGTAGGGATCGAGTCCTAGCTCCTGGCCCACCGCTTAAATTACCGCTTTCCAGATTCACTCGTTCCCATTCACATGATCCCCCTCGTACCCATATATATATATATATATATATATATATATATAATATATATATATATATATATATATATATATATATATATATATACTGATAAAGGTATATTTCTCAAGGTATGTACACTGAATGTTTTAATGCTATTTTAGGTATTAATGTATTCTTGACTGGTGGTAAACAGGTGACATGTAGCCTTAATGACCCTCGTTGCCAGACTTTATACGTAACAACCAGCCAACGTCATCGGTGTCTGCGAGACTGACAGATGCGACAACCGGTTTCAAGACCTTAAACAAGGGGTCGTTAGCTACACTACGCCAGGCTGTTCGACCTGAGAGGGACCAGAAGAAGGGGACATGGGAAAGACAGATAGCAGTGGACTTGAGAGTCCACACCGAGGCTGTCCACTGGGGGGAAGAGAGAGAGAGAGAGAGAGAGAGAGAGAGAGAGAGAGAGAGAGAGAGAGAGAGAGACTAGAAAAAATGGAAGAGCATAGTAGGGCTCTGTGAATGGAAGAGGGGGAGAGCCAAAGGAGAAACTGATAAAAATGTGGAAGGGGAAAAGCGTTGATGGAAAGGCCATGGAAAGGATTACTAGATAAAACAGCAATATATTCTGTCTAGTAAAATATATCTAGCGAGTGTAAAGGCAAGTGTGGCCAGATATAAAGGCAAGTGTGGCCAGATATAAAGGCAAGTGTGGCCAGATATAAAGGCAGGTTTGGCCAGATATAAAAACAAGTGTGGCCAGATATAAAGGCAGGTTTGGCCAGATATAAAAACAAGTGTGGCCAGATATAAAGGCAGGTTTGGCCAGATATAAAGGCAGGTTTGGCCAGATATAAGATAGATTGGTTGACTGAGTTTAAAGTCTATCGGTCACACGTAACCATCTCACCACCAGACAAGAATACTTCAGTCCCCAAAAACAGAGATTACAATAAACTCTCAGTGTATACACACACACAGAGATACACTTCTCAGTGTACACACACACAGAGATACACTTCTCAGTGTACACACACACAGAGATATACACCTCTCAGTGTACACACACACAGATATACACCTCTCAGTGTACACACACAGAGATATACACCTCTCAGTGTACACACACACAGATATACACCTCTCAGTGTATACACACACACACACACACAGAGATACACTTCTCAGTATATAACTATTCAGTTAAATGTCCATTATAATTTACGTAAAAAAAAATGAAAATTTACAAAATAATAATGAAGGCAGATTAATGAAGATAAAATTCTAAATCTTTATTATTTCGTAAATAAAGAGCGAAAATAATTGAATAAAAATGCCAAGAAAATGTCAAGGTTTACAGGATGTATACACTGGGGTATATATCTCAGTGTATATATGCTGAGAGGTTAATCCCTGTATATACACCGAGAGGTGTGTGTCTCTCAATGTATATACGCTGGGAGTTTTCTTTAATTCTTCCTATTTTTAGGTATTAAAGTTATCTTGACTGGTGGTGAGCAGGTGACGTGCAGCCTTAATGACCCTCGTGTAGTAGACAGGCTTCAAACCTCCCCCATTAACCAACCAACGTGAGAAGCACATAGGAAGCTGGTTTAATGGGGGGTGACCGCTGGGTCTTGAAGATCCTCTGATTCGTGAGGTCTCGAGGTGGTTGCTGAAACAAGTGGTCTCGTGGCACAGTTGTCAGGTCGGACCACTTAAATCAGTTAAGTGTACCCACTCTACCTTAAAGTGATTTTCTGGTCACCGACCTATTTTGTCCTCTTAGCCCACAGACTTGAAGTGGGTCGCCCATACTGGTTGGTTAATGTGGTTTAAAGACTATCGGCTACACGAGGGTCATGGAAGCTGTACGTAACCTTTACATCACCAGACAAGAAGGTTTTAATTCCTTAAAAAGAAGAGGATTTAAAGAAATTCTCAGTGTATATACACAGAGAGAGACACATCTCTCGGTGTATATACACTGAGACACCCACACACACACACACACACACACACACACACACACACACACACACCCTCTCGGTGTATGTACAATGAGAGACACATATACACACATACCTCGGGGTGTATGTACACTGAGACACACATATGTACACATACCTCTCGGCGTATATACACTGAGAGACATACACCTCTTAGTGTATATAGCAGTCACTGCTTCGTCTCCAGAGGGCAGTGACAGAATTGTCACTGCCCAGCCACTTTCTCACTGCAATACCCTCTCTAACATATAGCATCACCTCTCCCAGTACCCTTTTAAGTGGTACCAAGTGACACCTAAAAGAGTAATAACATCGGTACTTTACCATCATATAAGTGTTTCTCCTCATACATATATGGTGAACCACTTTACCGAGTTAAAATGATCTTAACCCAAGTGAATATGGACGTGGGGTGTTGGGACTGCGTCCTCCCACGCACAGGCGTGGGGTGTTGGGACTGCGTCCTCCCACGCACGGGCGTGGGGTGTTGGGACTGCGCCCTCCCACGCATCAAGACGGACATAATGAGGGAAACTGACGACTGAGGTATTTCCCAGTGTTTATTCCAGGATGAAGGTTCATCCTGGCGGCGGGGCGTGCGTGGGCATGATACCCTGGGTATGAATCACCATACTGGCACCTCTGTTGACACTGTGTCACCTGCTCGTCATTGGCGTGTAACGTGATGTAAGTGATGTATGTGAGAGAGAGAGAGGAGAAAGAAGAGAAAGGGGACAAGGGGAGCAGCAGAAATAATATATATATATATATATATATAAAATATATATATATATATATATATATATATATATATATATATATATATATATATATATATTGTTACGCCCATCATTTTCCACATTACTTTGAGCCGATGTCACTTAATATCACATTGCGAACTTCCTTATTAAGTGCTAAAATAAGTAAGTTCGACTGTATAATATTATGTGGGTCCTCACATGAGTTATCCAAATGGAATCATGTACATTTATGTACATAGTAAAATTATTTAGGTTAGGTGTAATAGTGCGATATGTGAAGCACTAGGTAACAGCCAGTTTCTGGTTGTTAAGTGACCTACCTTAAGTTAGGTCACCCCTCCCCCACTACTGACAGTAGCAGCCGAGCTACAGCTCAAGGTGCATTGCTTGGAAGTCCTCTGTTGTAACAGTGTCGTATTCCCTTAGATCATACTTAAGGTGCTGGTGGGGGACTTACCTGTATATTACGTCCCATGTCAAATATCTGATATCAAATATCGTAACTTTATTCTTGTGACTGGGAATTATTAAGGTCCTGAACATAGTTCTCTGTAAATATTGTGCACTTGTAAGATACCAGAGACAAGCTAATGTTTTATTATTGATGTCTTCTAAGCAACAATATAATATTTAAAGGCCATAAATTTTTACTTGTGATTTTTGACTCTCTATGAAAAGTAGTTAGAAATACATCAGCTCATTGAGCCTCGATATCTTGTAAAGTGTAAAGGAGGATAAGAGGACAATAATATGTATATAAGCACTATCATCACCACTACCAGGATGGTGTCTGTGAGACAGTGTTCTGGAGACGAAGGTGGTGTTACATAGTGGTAGCAACTGACACAGACGTGACGTAACAATGTATCGTTACTCTGTACTACGTCACTCTTCTGTACCTTCTGCCTTCGTTATCAACGGTATGTATTCTGTTCCTCCTTTGTTTTTTCCTGTTCAGACAGACCACCAAAGAGGTCTGTCGTAATGGATCATTTAGTGGTTGGGTGTATGAGATATACAGACGGTGATATACATGCTCTGTATGATTGAGAAATACACGAATAAGCAGTATATACGCGTTGTGTGTATGAGACACATATCTACACTCCTACACACGCACTCTGTGTGTTAGACACACACACACGTGTGGTTATGGGAGGCGAGAGGTCATGTGTCGTGGGGCAGGTGGCACCCTACCCCTCTGCCCACTGGCACCCAACCTTCTCACTGGCATTCCTCCTACCCACTGGCACCCCTCCTACCCACTGGCACCCCTCCTACCCAATGGCATCCCTCCTACCCACTGGCACCCCTCCTACCCATTGGCACCCCTACTACCCACTGGCGCCCCTCCTACCCACTGGCACCCCTCCTACCCACTGGCACCTTTCCTACCCACTGGCACCCCTTCCCACCAGCTAACACTGGATGACAACTTCATCACCAAAACACATCTGTAACTCTTCAACCCCATGTCAGGTGTGATGTACACCTTTCTTCCCATCTCCCCACCTCCCAGCCTCCCCATCTCCCAGCCTCCCCATCTCCCAGCCTTCCCATCTCCCAGCCTTCCCATCTCCCAGCCTCCCCATCTCCCAGCCTCCACATTCCTCATTAATAGACTCTGACGATACATTAACGAGTATCAATAAGGAATTGAACTCTCAATACAACTCTCAGTAAGGAACTGGACTCTCAGTAAAGCTTTTATTAAAGATTTGGATTCTCTGCACAACAGTCAGCGTGAAACATACATCAAATATTAACGAAATTAGGTCCCCGGTTACGTTAAAATACGCAAGTGAATCGTACGTAAACAGGTCTACTGTGGTTTAAAATAATGTCATTCAGAATACTGTAATAATACTGTAATACTCGTCTCTTCTGTATTTTCTTCAGGCAAGAACTTTAGGTGGCTTTAAATATACTATTGGGAGGGTGTGTGTGTGTGTTGGACCTGTCTAGCATGGGCCAGTATATACGAGTGTGTGTGTGTGGGTAGATGCGGGTTGAACTTGTCTAGAATGGGCCAGTAGACCTCCTGCAGTTCTTCATTCTTGTGTTCTTACGTTTTTAGCCTAACGAACACACACACACACACACAAGCGAGAACAAACACTGACATACG
>WNWK01000046.1:287500-370000 GCA_009830355.1 Cherax destructor
TCCCCTCCTATCATACGCTGTGATTCTTAGCTCTCCATTGTTAACTTTCCACTATTTTATGAATCATTAGTCACTGCAGCCGCTGCCAGGGAGAGGGGAGAGGGGAGGGGGAAAAGGAAGGAAGGGGAGAGAGAGAGAGAGTCGATTTGGGGGGGAGAGCAGAGCGAGGATGGAAGAGGGGGGAGTGGGAAAAATGAAAAGAGGTTTAGAGAGAGAGGAAGAAAGAGAGAGAGAGAGAAGTGTAGTGGACTTCCAGGACCTGTGTACTTCCAGAACCCCCTGTGTACTTCCAGAACCCCTGTGTACTTCCAGAACCTCCTGTGTACTTCCAGAACCTCCTGTGTACTTCAGAACCCTGCCCTGTGTACTTCCAGAACCCTCCTGTGTGCTTCCAGAACCCCCCCCCCCTGAGTACAGCTTCATCCAGGGAGGCACTGCCGTCCTCTCAGACGAGTGTGCCATGGATACCCATTAATTCTCTGGCACTCTGGCAGAACTGTTGACTTTTCTGTTTTCTGAACACGTAAGATTACGGGTAACTCTTACAAACTTCTGTTTACATTCAGTAAGTCCTTTATTTATGATTATTCCAAGTTCCTTCTCTTCACCTGTCTCCCTGAGTGGGTTACCATGTAAGGCATACACACGTATACTGAGAAACGGTCTGGGGATACCGACGAGATGTGGAAAAAGACACTTTATGTACACTTCTGGACATTTATTAAAGGAAACGTTTCACCACGAGTGTCTTCCAGGACACCAATGGATATAAGACACTTTGACTTTCTTGGGTTATCCCAGGTGATCTACACTGATGCTGCTGTGTATGATAATTCATGTGTTTATGTGTCTGTACCACAATAAACTTACTTATCCAGTACTAATACATAGATAACAGGTACAGGCAGGTTTGCTAGGACATTTATGAAACAGCTGGACCGACTGAAACAAAATAAATCGCCGGGTCCTGATGAGCTTTTTGCAAGGGTTCTTAAGGAATGCAAAATGGAACTCTGTGAACCAATATCTAACATTTTTAATTTATCTCTTCAAACAGGTGTAGTGTCTGATATGTGGAAGATAGCTAATGTAATTCCTATTTTTAAAGCAGGGGACAAGTCACTACCGTCAAACTACCGCCCAATAAGCCTGACCTCAATTGTAGGCAAATTACTAGAGTCAATTATAGCTGATATTATTAGAAGCCATCTAGATAACCATAATTTGATTAATGATACCCAGCATGGATTCACGAGGGGCCGTTCCTGCCTATCTAATTTATTAACCTTCTTCAGTAAAGCTTTTGAGGCTGTTGATCACGATAAAGAATTCGATATTGTATATTTAGACTTTAGTAAGGCTTTTGATAGAGTACCGCACCAGAGACTGTTAAAGAAAGTGGCAGCTCATGGCATTGGGGAAAAGTGCTGTCATGGATCGAGTCATGGCTCACCAATAGGAAGCAGAGAGTGTGCATAAATGGGGTTAAATCCGAATGGGGACTTGTAACAAGTGGTGTTCCACAGGGATCAGTCTTAGGCCCATTGTTATTTATATTATATATCAATGACCTTGATGAGGGAATTACTAGTGATATGAGCAAATTCGCCGACGACACGAAGATAGGTAGGATAATTGATTCAAACATAGATGTCATAGAACTTCAGGAAGATTTAGACAAACTTAATTCGTGGTCAGAAAAGTGGCAGATGCAGTTCAATGTAGATAAATGCAAGGTTCTGAAGCTCGGGAGTGTCCATAACCCAAGCACTTATAAGTTAAATAACGTAGAACTTAGCCATACAGATTGCGAGAAGGACTTGGGGGTGATGGTAAGCAGCAACCTTAAACCAAGACAGCAATGCCTAAGCGTACGTAATAAGGCAAATAGATTACTGGGATTTATATCAAGAAGTGTTAGCAACAGAAGTCCAGAGGTTATATTACAGCTTTATACATCATTAGTAAGGCCTCACCTAGATTACGCAGCTCAGTTCTGGTCTCCATATTACAGAATGGACATAAATTCGTTAGAAAACATTCAGCGTAGAATGACTAAATTAATACATAGCATTAGAAATCTTCCTTACGAAGAAAGATTGAAGACCCTAAAATTACATTCACTTGTAAGACGTAGAATGAGGGAGACATGATCGAGGTATACAAGTGGAAAATGGGTATTAACAAAGGGGATATAAATAAGGTCTTGAGGATATCTCTCCAGAGAGAACCCGCAATAATGGATTCAAGTTAGATAAGTTTAGATTTAGAAAGGATATAGGAAAGTATTGGTTTGGAAATAGGGTAGTTGATGAGTGGAACAGTCTGCCTAGTAGGGTTATTGAAGCTAGGACCTTGGGTAGTTTCAAATTTAGGTTGGATAAATTCATGAGTGAGAGGGGTTGGATTTGAGTGGGACTCGCACATGAGTGGGTAGAATTATCAAAGCTTATTTCTTGGGTAGCATTGAAAATTGGGTTGAGCAAATATTCTGTTAGTGGGACGGATTGTGAAGGACCTGCCTAGTATAGGCCAACAGGCCTGCTGCAGTGTTCCTCCTTTCTTATGTTCTTATGTTCTTATGTTCATCGTGGCCCGGGTCTTCTCCAGTTGGGAGATAACTAAGAAACGACGAATATACTAACAATTGGGAGATAACTAAGAAACGACGAATATAATAACAATTGGGAGATAACTAAGAAACGATTAATATACTAACAATTGAGAGATAACTAAGAAACGACTAATATACTAACAATTGAGATGACTCAAAAATGACTAATATACTAACAGTGTCCTAAGTTACGAGGCTTGGCGCTCCAGTGTAGTCTCCTGTGGGGTATGGCGTCAAATGCCCCATGAAAGTCTGGGTACACAGCACCTGTGGAAACACTGACTTCCCAGTTTTTAGTTGTGGATAAAAAATGTTTAAAGCAGCTTTGTTAGACAAGACATTTTAATCTCAAATAGGAGAGAATATATGTATATGGCAGCAAGCGAAGCTAGGGGGTGGGAAGCCTCTTAATATTCTTAAGGCTAAAACTGGGGTTTCTTGGGCTTTCGTAATGTCATGATCACCACCACCAGCACCACCACCACCATCACCACCATCACCACCACCACCACCACCACCATCACCACCACCACCAACACCACCACCAAACTCTCCCATTTCAAAATGGCCACCAATACGATAATATATCCGTTAAACAATATGATAATAGAGCCATTTAGCACTCCATTTTTTCTTTCTCTGTCCTGCCTGAGGGGAGAGAGAGACAGAGCGACAGACCCGGGCGGGTGAGGGGAATAATATGTACATAAATACACGTCAGGAAGTACAATACAGAGAGGGGAAACCGTGGCTTGGTTAACCCGACCAGAGTGACGACTTCATCTGTGGTGGGGGAGAGGCAAGGGTTGGAGAGACGGTGGGGAGGGAGGGAGAGAGGGAGAG
The DNA here is from genome assembly GCA_009830355.1 of Cherax destructor. NCBI lineage: Eukaryota > Metazoa > Arthropoda > Malacostraca > Decapoda > Parastacidae > Cherax > Cherax destructor. The sequence continues at coordinate 290,958 of WNWK01000046.1, forward strand.
AGAGAGGGAGGGAGAGATGTAGGTAACAGCTCTTTGCTTGTGAACCTTAATAACCTTGTACAACCCTGTGTAAGAGAGAGAGAGAGAGAAGGGAGAGAGAGACACAGAAAGAGAGAGAGGGAGACAGAGGTTTGAGACAGAGACAGACACACTGACAAAAGCAGACACACACTGACAAAAGCAGACACACACTGACAAAAGCAGACACACACTGACAAAAGCAGACACACACTGACAAAAGCAGACACACACTGACAAAAGCAGACACACACTGACAAAAGCAGACACACACTGACAAAAGCAGACACACACTGACAAAAGCAGACACACACTGACAAAAGCAGACACACACTGACAAAAGCAGACACACACTGACAAAAGCAGACACACACTGACAAAAGCAGACACACACTGACAAAAGCAGACACACACTGACAAAAGCAAACACAGAACCAGGACGACTGAAAAAAAACACCAAAAAAAAAAAACAAGTCTTAAACAGAGAAAAGAAACAGAAACCCCGTTATCTCCCCCAACAGAGCCGTTTTCCAACAGATTAATATAACGCTCCCAATGTAATATTACCCAGTTACGACAGGAAATATTATCAATATTCCTCCGGCTACAACGTATGGTTCAATATTCCTCCCTAATTATTTTCTCTCGTGTCAAATACAAAAAAAAAAAGGTCGCTTTGCTTTTGGTAATAAAAATAACAACAGCTGTTGGACTTTACTTATGATATTACTATTAATATTACCACGTAATAAAATTCATAATATCGTAGCTAGAACAATTCATAGCTAAGTCACAATACCGTGGTTGTGGGAACACCAGCAGTGTGTTGCTAAATTATTCTATATGATAGTTACACAGTGGGAACACCAGCAGTGTGTTGCTACACTATTCTATATGATAGTTACACAGTGGGAACACCAGCAGTGTGTTGCTACACTATTCTATATGATAGTTACACAGTGGGAACACCAGCAGTGTGTTGCTACACTATTCTATATGATAGTTACACAGTGGGAACACCAGCAGTGTGTTGCTACTCTATTCTATATGATAGTTACACAGTGGGAACACCAGCAGTGTGTTGCTACACTATTCTATATGATAGTTACACAGTGAGAACACCAGCAGTGTGTTGCTACACTATTCTATATGATAGTTACACTGTGGAACACCAGCAGAGTGTTGCTACACTATTCTATATGATAGTTACACTGTGGAACACCAGCAGAGTGTTGCTACACTATTCTATATGATAGTTACACAGTGGAACACCAGCAGTGTTGCTACACTATTCTATATGATAGTTACACAGTGGGAACACCAGCACTGTGTTGCTACACTATTCTATATGATAGTTACACATGGGAACACCAGCAGTGTGTTGCTATACTATTCTATATGATAGTTACACAGTGGGAACACCATCAGTGTGTTGCTACACTATTCTATATGATAGTTACACAGTGGGAACATAAGCTAGCTGTGTTTCCCTGTCATATTCCATCACACAGGATGGTGTTCACACGAGGTGTTGATCTCTCAGCCTGAGCTGAGAGACACTAGCAGTGTCAGCCTGAAAAGAAATACCAACAGTAATGTTCAGAACACCAATAGTCATGTTCGTTATCAACATCTTGTGCATTTTCAATCACAGATGTGCGTTTTCAATCACAGATGTGCATTTTCAATCACAGATGTGCGTTTGAAAGCACAACTGCGTCTTCAAGCGCAAACTTACGTCTGAGGACGCATGAGAACGTCTGTAAGAGCTGTATTTAAGTCCGAAGACGTATTTATACGCGCATTTGTGCACATGTATTTACGTCGGTAAACGTATATTTACGTCGGTAAACGCGTATTTACTTCGGTAAACGTAAATCTACGTTTAGAAGTGGATAAATAATTGTGAATTTAATTTTCACAAATTTTAATCAACTCTGAACTTGTGTGAATCTTTGTACACTTCCTAGTCCTGCCTACACTTCCCTTCTATTCTCCCCATCACTCCATCTATCCTTCCCATCAATCCACCTATCCTCCCCATCACTCCAGCTCCGACCCTCGTAGCTCCCCTTAGCACTTCCTCCTCCCCTCCCAGTTCTTCCTCCTCTTCCTACTCTACATTCTACTCTCCCAATCATCCTCTTCCTTCCCTCCCTTCACTAGCTCCCTGTCCACGCCCATTACCACCCCTCCACGCCCATTATCACTTCTCTACGCCCACTACCGCCCCTACACGCCCATAAAGGCTGCCTCTGTTCCCCCCATAGCACTGCTTACATCACCCATACTCTCAAACTTGGACCCATTTCCATCTTAAAGTTCATTTCAATCCTCCCTGGAGACTTGAAGTACTATTTCTCTCTCTCTCTCTCTCTCTCTCTCTCTCTCTGTCTCTCTCTCTTACTCTCTCTCTGTCTCTGTCTCTCTCTCACTCTTCTAATAAATAACTTTCTAGATTTATTCTTACTATCATTATTATTATTAGTAGTAGTAGTAGTAGTAATAGCAGTAGTAATAATGCTATTAATATTATTATTTTAATTATATTTTTAACCTTTTCCTCTTCATTCATCGTATTGTGTTCCTCTTTTTCCATCCTATTATCCTCCCCCTTTCCCTCTTTCTTCCTTTCCTCTACCCTCTCCACCTTCACTTTTCCCCTTTCTCTACCCCTTCTTGCCCTCTCACCTTTTCCCCCTCCCTCCCTCTCACCTTTCCCCCCTCCCTCCCTCTCACCTTTCCCCCCTCCCTCCCTCTCACCTTTCCCCCTCCCTCAACCATTTCTACCCCTCTCACCTTTCCCCTCCCTCTACCCGTTCTTCCCCTCTCCTCACCCCTCTCAGCTTCCGTTGCGACCAGCCACCCACGTAAACAGTGAGATAAGGAGAATTAAGGAGTAGATGCTGGAGGACCTGACTTAACACTGTGTGTCTGGCAACACTGTCAAGTGATTCCCACTGTTGCCAAGCTGGAGAGTCAACCCCAGTGGTGTTATTCCCCTGGGAATAATGCCACCGGGGTTCTTCAAAACCTTCAATGTTTATTTGGTGATTTTCACACGATTCTTGAGTGCTTTCTTAAGAATTGTGTGTGTGTGTGTTTGTGTGTGTGTTTACTTACCTATTTGCGGTTGCAGGGGTCGATTCACAGCTGGGAGCCAGCTGGGAATCGACCCCTGGTGGAGACCCCTGGTCTCCACTAGGTTCACACTCTCCCTGCTCCATGAGCTTTATCGTACCTCTTCTTAAAGCTGTGTATGGATCCTGCATCCACTACATCACTCTCCAGATTGATCCACTTCCTGACAACCCTATGGCTGAAGAAATACTTCCTAACATTCCTGTGACTCATCTGAGTTTTCAACCTCCAGTTGTGACCCCTTGTTGCTGTGTCCCATCTCTGAAACATCCTGTGTGTACTCATCTAGTTGTACTCACCTAGTTGTGGTTGCAGGGGTCGAGCCTCGGGTCGAGCCTGGGTTCCTTCTGACTTCCTGAGGCCCTGCCATACCTGTTCTTAAAGCTGTGCATACATCCTATACCACTTCGTTATCCGGTCAATTCAACTTCCTGGACAACAAATTCGGGTTTTATGGGTTGAAGGTGCGGCAATACCGTCGATTTATATATGAATACATAATACCACGAATTTTTCACGAATATAATTAAATATCAGTAGGTTAGGTTAGGTAAGGTTTGTCAGGAAACAGGACAAGTGTTTCATGACGCGGGTCTTAGTTATATGAGAATCCCGCAGCTGGAGCTTTTGGTCATCTGAACGAGGCCTTCCGCTGGCTTACCACTCCACCCCCCTTTTAAAAATATGATTATGATTATAACCATTTTAAAACCTCACTGACTAATATCATTAACAAAATTAAATCACAGAATGGATGGGATTCGAACCAGTGGCTTGTTAGCTCTAAAACTCGCTGGCCAGTGTGCTAACCACTGGACCAGCTCCCTCTTGTGATTCGCTGCGACTCGTGTATTTTTACGATTTTGTAAACTAAATTAAATTCCCAGGTACGGCTTTTGTTTTATATTTCTCTTATCAACAACAGTTCCAGGCTGGTTCCCCAGGCACCAGAGGTTCCTAATCACAGCAGATGTAAACACCTGGACAAGTGTTCTTTAACCAGTGGGCGGATGTACTTGAGGCGCGAGTACACCTGTCAGACCCTAACACTACACACTGTGGTACACTGGTCACGCTTTCAGCCTTGCTGAGTGGATGGTGGATGGATCCTGACTGGTAACTGTTGGTGTGTGTGTGTGTGTGTGGGGAGGCTGATAGAGGGGGAGATCCAGTTCCTCAGATCATGAGGGATTCACTAGCATCAAGACCGCTACTTCCCTCCCCCAAGTTAAGAATTCACTAACTTAGATAGCTCGTAACTTGGATAGCTCGTAACTTGGATAGCTCGTAACTTGGATAGCTCGTAACTTGGATAGCTCGTAACTTGGATAGCTCGTAACTTGGATAGCTCGTAACTTGGATAGCTCGTAACTTGGATAGCTCGTAACTTGGATAGCTCGTAACTTGGATAGCTCGTAACTTGGATAGCTCGTAACTTGGATAGCTCGTAACTTGGATAGCTCGTAACTTGGATAGCTCGTAACTTGGATAGCTCATAACTTGGATAGCTCGTAACTTGGATAGCTCGTAACTTGGATAGCTCATAACTTGGATAGCTCATAACTTGGATAGCTTATAACTTGGATAGGTTATAACTTGTATAGCTTATAACTTGGATAGTTTATAACTTGGATAGCTTATAACTTGGATAGCTTATAACTTGGATAGCTTATAACTTGGATAGCTTATAACTTGGATACTTTCTCATCTATATACCTAATTTAGAAAGTACCTGAGATAAAGGCTACCTAACATACGTACTTTCAATTAGGCATCACCTAATTTGATTAGCTCCTTGAACCTGCTTAGGTCACCCGCTCATCCACCAACTTAGGTGAACTTTGATCAACTTATTTAAGCAGTGAAGGCAGAGAGACAGATGGAGAGAGATCTGGTCAACACAGCTGTCTCTCTCTCTGTCTCTACTCATTCCCCTCTTTATGAGGGGATTAAAAATATTGTGAATATTGATCTGTCATGTTTACTCTGTGTTTGTGTGTTAATACCAGGAGTGGTGCTGGTGGTGGTAGTAGTGGTAGTAGTAGTAGTGGTGGTAGTAGTGGTAGTAGTAGTAGTGGTGGTAGTTGTGTTTGTGTGTGTGTTATTACCAGAAATGATGGTGGTAGTAGTGGTGATGGTGGTGGTAGCTATACTCACCTAATTGTGGTTGCATGGGTTTATTCATAGCTCCTGGCCCCGCCTCTTCACTGGTCGCTACTAGGTCACTCCCTGCTCCGTGAGTGTTAACACAAGTGCTGTTGGTGGTGGTAGTAGTAATAGTTGTAGTGGTGGTAGCCGGGTGTGTGTGTGTGTGTGTGTGTTTGATCATGTGTGTGTGTGTATATGTTCACATATTTGTTCAATATCATCCAGATGGTTAATCATTTGATTGATAAATTTTGTTCCTCTATTGTAAGAGGAAGGGGAAATGGGTGTGAGGGGAGGGGAGGCGAGGGATGAAAGAAGGGGAATGAAGGAAAGAAGTGAAGAGACTTATAATAAAATGAAAAAATAAGGCAAACTAAAGAATGAGAAAAGGGTACAGATATATATATATATATATATATATATATATATATATATATATATATATAATATATATATATATCAACGTTTCGCCCAACACCTAACCTAACATTACAAAGTATTCAGACAAGACAGCATATCTAACCCTGGTGGATATGCTGAAACAGCGAACGCATGACCTAGCATACCACGGCATACCGGGATACATTGTAGATATATCGGGTCTGTTTGAGCATAATGACCATGACATAAGATTATTATAATGATTATAATTATAATAATGATGATAAATTTCAGGAATGTTTTAAAATTCGTCAATTTTAATCTTGTTATAGCGAGGGAATTTGAGTAGATATGCGGGTGGTGAGGTGGGCGGTGAGGTGGGTGTTGAGGTGGGCGGTAACGTGGGCGGGAAGGAAGGCGAGATTGATCATAAATGGCCTGAGGCGTTAAAACGGCTGACAATGGCCGGGCAAACAGAAGCCGCATGCGGCAAGTCCCCCTGCGACGTGGCCGCACATTAATGGTACACACACACACACACACGATAGGCCCTTGGAGGAGGGAGGGAGGGAGGGAGGGAGAGAGAGAGAGAGAGAGAGAGAATGGACCTAGGGACCTAGTAGCGACCTGCGAAGAGGCGGGGCCAGGAGCTGGGTCTCGACCCCTGCACACACAAACACACGAGAATTCATACGGGAGATGAGTCTGTATCTCTCCTGAGGATGTCTGGTAGGTCCTAGTGTAGAATTTTAGTACGAAGCAGTACCACCCCTTGTGAACCTCCACTTGTGAACCACCCTTTGTGAATTACCCCTTGTGAACCACCCCTTGTGAACCAGGTGTGATAAGACTGCGTATGGTATCTGGTTCAACAGAACCCTGTATGGGGGAGTCATGGGAGAACCAAACAGTACAGAACCAAAGGAGTTTCACAAGTGTTGTACCGGTGATTAGAGGCGTTAGGTAAAATAATCAAAGTTAGAAGTAACAGTGAGAAAGCTGGGGAGGTGTTGACGGGGAGAGAGAGCGCTGGGGAGGTGTTGACGAGGGACAGAGAGAGAGAGCGCTGGGGAGGTGTTGACGAGAAACAGAGAGAGAGAGCGCTGGGGAGGTGTTGACGGGGGACAGAGAGCGCTGGGGAGGTGTTGACAGGGGACAGAGAGAGAGAGCGCTGGGGAGGTGTTGACGGGGGACAGAGAGAGAGCGCTGGGGAGGTATTGACGAGGGACAGAGATGAGAGAGCGCTGTGAAGGTGTTGACGGGGGACAGAGAGAGAGAGCGCTGGGGAGGTGTTGACGAGGGACAGAGAGAGCCCTGGGGAGGTGTTGACGGGGGACAGAGAGAGAGAGCGCTGGGGAGGTATTGACGGGAGACAGAGAGAGCGCTGGGGAGGTGTTGACGGGGGACGGAGAGAGAGAGCGCTGGGGAGGTGTTGACGGGGACAGAGAGAGAGCCCTGGGGAGGTGTTGACGGGGACAGAGAGAGAGCCCTGGGGAGGTGTTGACGGGGGACAGAGAGAGAGAGAGAGCGCTGGGGAGGTGTTGACGGGGGACAGAGAGAGAGAGCGCTGGGGAGGTGTTGACGGGGGACAGAGAGAGAGAGCGCGCTGGGGAGGTGTTGATGTCAAGACAGCAGGTCGTGGAACAAGGTCAAGAAAGGCTGATGGGAGCTACGTCAACAAATCGCTGCTAGGAAGGTACGAACGAGGTACTCAAGGTATGCCAGAACTCTACGGTTCAACTCGTTGCTAGGTAGTCAGCGTCTACACGCCCAGCAAATACAGCAGATCGTCAAGCCCTACCCAGGTTAAAATGAGTTTACAAAATACATGAGAATTCACACAGTAGATAAATTATCAGTATTCATTGTATCCGAAATATTTTAGCCAAAAAAATGGCCGTCTTGTATCACGCGCGCAAATGTATGTTACAAATAAACCATATAAGCCTTTATTATCACAAATACATTAAACAAAAACACCATCTTGCAACGCACGTGAGGAGACTGGCAGCAGTTGCACCATAAACCAACAGTCAATCTGAATTTATTATTTTAAGAGGGAGTGCAGTCCAGTACAGCTTCACACATCATATGAACGATGTGAAAATCTGCAGCCAATCAATTATCTGGAAGAAGGGAAACCCATAGCGAACATGACCCCAACACAGTGGGCACTACGAAAATAGAGGGCGTTTGGGAACAGTTCCAAGTCGGACCGAAACGTCTTTGTAAGCTCCTCTGTCTTCTGTGTGTGGGTTATTTGTGTATTGTGTGAGCTTAAGACACCAGTGCTTCACAGGGATATTGGGTGAAATTATTTTTTTTCCATCCTTGAGGCGGTAGGGAAGGGGAATGAACTGGGTGTGGCGAGGGTATACCTGGAGAGGGTTTCGGGGGTCAACGCCCCCGAGGCCCGATCTGAGACCAGGCCTCAGTTTTACAATTACGAACGAAGCTAAAGGTCAGCATTGCATTGTTACTCGAAAGGTGTTCCCAGAAGCCTAGACTCGATCTCCACAAATACAAATTGGTGAGAGTATATATACACACACACAAAAGGTGGATAGGGACAGAATGTTTCAGAGATGGGACACAACAACAAGGGGCCACAAGCGGAAGATGTAAACACAGATGAATCACAGGGATGTTAGGAAGGAGCACCTGGAGACACACTGACAATTCAGCACAGTTTTAGAGAAGGTAAATCTTGTCTCTCAACCAGAATTCCTTGTCAAGGTGACAGAGGTTGGGTGGACTGCATATTCCTTGGCTGTGGCAAGGCATATGTCACTGTATCCTAATTTCACATTCTCCCACAAACAGGCAAATCTCGACATTAACTCACTAAAATCTCTTTCCTTCCTCCCACAGTCACCTCCCTCCTACAATCACCTCCCTCCCACAGTCACTCCCACTTATATCCCACATCTCCCCTACACCCACTTAGGGAAGGTCGGGCGTCATCTACCCTGAGGGAAGCGTCGTGCAAGGGGAAGTTGTGGGAAACACTGTGGGTGAGGGGAAATGAGGGGACATGAGCATAATGGAATCTAAAAGACCTGAGGGGGAGAGGGGCAAAAAAGAGAAATGAGGGGAGGGGGAGAGAGTCAGGGAAGAAACAAGGAATATATGGAAGAAGGGAAGAAGATATAACAGGAATGAAGTTGTTAGAAGAGAGTAAAATGTACAAGATAAAAGAGGAATGAAGGAGGGGAGGGGAATGAAGGAGCGGAGGGGAGAAGATGGAGGGGAGAGAAGAAGGTGAAGATATAAAGTAAATGGCAAAGGTAGAATGTGAAGGAAAAATGGGAAGAGATGAGAAAGAGGGAGAAATGAAGAGAAGGTAAAAAGCGAGAGGAGGGAGAGAGGGGAAGAGAAAGAGAAAACCAGCCATGGAAACCAGCAAGGGAGGGAGGGATATTAAACAGGCCGGAGGTGATAGCTGATTGGTTAGACCTAAGAGAATTGATAGGCTTAATATTCGAAATGTAAAGAATGTAATCAGCCTACACACACACACACACACACATTAACACAATAAAACAAGAAAAACAAAAAATAAATGAGTACGAAGTCCTGCGAAACACCGTGAAATCGAAATATAAACAATTATTACAAAAAAGGGAAAACAGAACAAAAAAAAATAATGAGGACAAGATAAACAGAGATGAGAAGCCAGTCTGGGACACCATGGCTTACTGTCCACTCAGCTCTGCTTCAAGCAAGCCTGAAATGGGTATGCAAATGGGTATGCAAATGGGTATGCAAATTGGCATGCAAATCGGTATTCAAATGAGTATGAAAATGGGTGTGTACATGGGTGTGCAAATGGGTATTCAAGTGGGTATACAAATGGGGCAGACTGAGGTCCCATTATATGTGAATTTTGCACAATTATTTTTTTCTAAATGAACTAAAAATAATTGAAATTGTCCAAAATTTTCAAATGAAAATATCGAAATAAAACATTGTGTGTGTGTGTGTGTGTGTGTGTGTGTGTGTGTGTCACAGGGAGGACCCAGCACCCTGCCTTGACGTATGTCTTGTCTAGTAAATGATGACATGCCCTTGTATGACACGCTATCTTACCATAATACACTCTCTTCCCCTCTCTCCTCTCCCCTCTCTCCTCTCCTTTCTCTCCTCTCCTCTCTCTCTCTCTATCACATTACGTATTTCATTTCCACCGTTCCACCATCCCCCACCCTAACCCCTTCCTTTCTATCCCAGTTGTCTTTCCCCTTCCCTCCTCCCCTCTCCCTCCCCAGGGACGAGACAATTCACTTGGTAGAGGGGAGGAAGTAAAGGGGGGGCACGATAATTGTTGTAACAAGCGTGCTCCCTGACACCCCCTGGCACCCCCGGCACCCCCGGCACCCCCTGGCACTCCCTGACAACCCTAGGCACCCCTAGGACATTCCCTGACACCCACGCACGACCACGCACTGCTTAGCACCCCCTGATAACCCCTGGCACCCCCTGACACCACCTGGCACCCCCTGACACCACTTGGCACCCCCTGGCAGTCTAGTTGGTGCTCATCCTTACCTGAAATTATAGAAAGTGCAAATCTCTTAGGATGGTATAATATTTTGAAGGATATTAGAGGGAAGAAGAGGGGAATGAAGGGGAGGGAGAGGGGAATGGAGGGAAAGGAGAGAGGAATGGAGGGGGGAGAAATGAAAAGGAAGATCAGGGAGGTGAGGGGAAGGAATAAATGTGTATTTGAGGGAAAACATGGAGTGATGGTAGGAAAGGAATCTGAGAGGAAATGATCCTAAGATACTGACACACACCATCCACTGGTACTACCACCATCCACTGGTACTACCACCATCCACTGGTACTACCACCATCCACTGGTACTACCACCATCCACTGGTACTACCACCATCCACTGGTATTACCACCATCCACTGGTACTACCACCATCCACTGGTATTACCACCATCCACTGGTACTACCACTATCCACTGGTACTACTGGTACTACCACCATCCACTGGTATTACCACCATCCACTGGTATTACCACCATCCACTGGTATTACCACCATCCACTGGTACTACCACCATCCACTGGTATTACCACCATCCACTGGTATTACCACCATCCACTGGTACTACCACCATCCACTGGTACTACCACCATCCACTGGTACTACCACCATCCACTGGTACTACCACCATCCACTGGTACTACCACCATCCACTGGTATTACCACCATCCACTGGCACTACCACCATCCACTGGCACTACCACCATCCACTGGCACTACCACCATGCACTGGTATGATAAAGCTCATGGAGCAGGACCAGTAAAGAGGCGGAGCCACAAGCTGTGACTCGACCCTTGCAACCACAACTAGGCGAGTACACACACACACACTACCATCACCCACCCACACACACACTACCATCACCCACCCACACACACACTACCATCACCCACCCACACACACACTACCATCACCCACCCACACACACACTACCATCACCCACCCACACACACACACTACCATCACCCACCCACACACACACACTACCATCACCCACACACACACACACACACACTACCATCACCCACACACACACACACACACTACCATCACCCACACACACACACACACACTACCATCACCCACACACACACACACACACTACCATCACCACACACACACACACACACCATACACACACACACACACACACACACACATACACACACACACAGATTACCCCACATTTCCCACACGACTCTCACACCTTTTCCGATTATACATGTCAAATTTCCAGACTACCTTCAAGGCTGTGTCAGTCTTGTAACTAGCGGGTGTAAGATACATGGGGTGGGATACAAGGGGTGGTAGAGGACTGTAATAACACTACCCAGGCAGATTACAACTTAGAGATTACAGCCTACGTATTACAAACCATGGGATTACATTCTTGGGAGAAAGCAAAGGTGACCAGACCTTGATAATGGAGGGTACAGATAAATACGCAAGGAATACTGCAAGAAACGTGAAGACCGATTAGAAGAAGAGGAGGAGATAACACGAAGAGGGAAGAGGAATTGCGTGAAGTGGATGAGTGGATTTCCCGAGTCCACTGACAGTAATGGTGTGAGGGATTGAGATTGATGAGAGAGGGAGGGATGAGGTGTCATGCGGAGAGATACCAGGAATATACCTTAGTCTCTCACTGGTCTCTCCCATCGTCAGAATGATGAGAGAGAATGAGTTATGTGGAGTTGATGGATGGATTATTTTCGGATTTGTTGAGGGTGGTGGTGGATCAGGAGTATGTGGAGAGGAAGAGGAAGAAGAGCAGAAAGAAGAAGAGGAAGAGGAGGAAAATGAATAGAAGTCAAGGTAAAAATGCAAATGAAGGAAGAGGAGGAGCAATAACAGAAGCATGAAGAAGGAACGTGAGGAGGAAGGAAGAGAGGAAGACAGGAGGGAACTTTGACTGGCCCTCTAATTACACCTGTTTGTGTGTGCGTGTGTGCGCGTGTGTGTGTGTGTGTGTGTGTGTGTTTTGGTACGAACATCTCTCGTTACGATCACTTGTATAGTAGAAAATAACAAGCTGGGAGTGACAGCTGGGAGTGACAGCTGGGAGTGACAGCTGGGAGTGAGCGTGGGCGTGAGAGCTGGGAGTGAGCGTGGGCGTGAGAGCTGGGAGTGAGCGTGGGCGTGGGCGTGCAGCAGAAGGCAAGGTAAGGAAACAACGAAGGCAAGAGAGAGAGAAAGGGAGGTAAACGAGGAGGCAGAAGATGAAAGAAAAAGGGAGGAAGAGAGGTAGAGCGAGTGAAGAGGGGGAGAAAGTGAGGGGAAAGAGAGTGGGAAGGGGAGGGTGGAAGGGAAGGAGGAGTGGGGGGAGGGGAAGATCATAACCTCATACACGCTATGGGAGAATAAATTGATAAAGAAATTCACTACATTTCTGTGAGGGCTTTTTTCCCCTCCCCTCTTCCTTCCCTCCCCTCCCCTCCCCCGTTCCCCTCCTTCCCCAGCAAGTGCGTGTGTACCACACATGCGTTACGACTGGCCAAGCGCCTTGACAAGCACCTTCAGAATAGTGGAGGTGAGGTAAGGGAGATGGGAGGGGAGTAGAGGGGAAGGTGAGGGGAGTAGAGGGAAGGGAGGTGAGGGGAGGAGGAGGGGAAAAGAGCAAGATGGCTTGAATTTCAACTAATTACTTTTCAAGATAATTAACTTAGACAATCGTAATAAAGATTATTTAATTCTTGTAAACTGGAATATATATACGTATATATATATATATATATATATATATATATATATATATATATATATATATATATATATATATATATACCTCGGGAGATATACACCTATCTGTGTGTATAGCTTGGGAAATATACATCTGTTTGTTTATATAGCCTGGGAGATATACACTTGTGTATATACCCATGGAGATACACACCTGTGTATATACCCTGTAAGATATACACCTGTTGGTGTATATACCCTGGGAGATATGTACACCGAGAGATGTACTTCTTTTGATTACTTATACACCGAGGGATACACTGGGTGGTGTATACCTCTGTGTATACACACAGAAATATACACTTACATACGTAGAGAAACATACGTCATCCATGTATATCAAACAGCATCTTGTGTATTATACACGAGAGAGAGAGAGAGAGAGAGAGAGAGCCAGTAGTGCCTATCAATTATCAACAGCAAGAATTATTGAGTCAATTATTAAGATTCAGTGGTAATGACGCTTGTAGTTTCCCAGACGAATTATTTCTGATTATCTCCTCTTTCTGGCGATTATAGCAATTATTCGGTCGGGAAATAATCGTGTTTGTCTTGGTCTCTTTTAGTTTTTAAAAGAGTGGGTCAGGAGCCGCGTGTTGGGTGGAATTTAGGTTGAGTGGGAGGGGGAGGAGAAGCAGGGAGTGGGGGTAGTTGAGGGGGATTGATGGAAATGGGGAGGGGTATTGGAGAGGGCTAGAGGAATGGGAAAGGTGACTTGAGGATAGGGAGGAAGGGGATTTAGGGGAGAGGGATTAGTTTTCGAGGGAGAGGGATTATGTTTCAGGGAAGAGGGATTGCATTCAGGGAAGAGGGATTAGATTCAGAGAGAGGGATTAGATCTCAGGGGAGAGGGATTAGATTCAGGAAAGAGAGATTCGATTCAGGGGAGAGGGATTAAATTTCGGGGGAGAAGGATTACATTTCAATTTCAGGTCCTGGACCAGGCCTCCTGGTGGCTGGGCGTGATCAACCAGGCCGTTGCTGTCAGCAGTCCAACGTATGCACCACAGCCCGGCTGATCAGGAACTGATTTTTATCCCCAATACCCTCCACATCAGAGAAAGTTGTCCCCTGTCGTGCGTGCCAGGACCACGGTTCGAATCCCCGAAGGGAATAAGCCAGTTCTTCGAATTATTTTTTTTTATACAACCCAGAGTGACACCTCGACTGATACAGTAACATAATATGTAAATCAGTATGTAAATAATACTAATAATATAATAATACTAATAATAATAAAAATAATAATATTTCTACAAGTACAACGTGGTTAAAATAATGTGTGTCTGTGTTAATGTGAAAACGTTTCGATAATGTGTGAGAAACTGTGTAAAACGTAAGAAATGTGTAAGAAATGCGTAATTTGCGTGTAAATGTGTAGTGCAAAAATTTGGAATTTGAGTGTGTGTAAATGCGTAGTTTGAGTTTAAATGTGTACAAAAATGTGAAATTTGTGTAAATATGTAAATGTATAATTTGTGTAAATGTGTAAAAAATGTGTAATTTGAGTGTAAATGTGTAGATAAATGTGTAGTTTGTGTCAATGCGTAAAAAAAAAAAGTGTAATTTGTGTGTAAATGTTTAATTTGAGTATAAATATGTAAATAAATGTGTCATTTGTGTGTAAATGTGAAAAAAAAAACAAGTGCCATGTGTAAATTGATGCTCAAACATGAAAAACGTTCTGTAAAAAAAATACGACCCAAAGTGTTAAAAAAAAATGTAAATTGTGTGTAAATGATTTACAGTGTGTGTGTGTGTGTGTGTGTGTGTGTGTGTGTGTGTGTGTAAAATAAAGATTAATAAAGATGTGAGTTTAGAGACAGTAAAAACACAAAGGGACGGGTGAGTGTGTTATTATCTGAGTGCCACACTTGGTCACGACGTGAGTGATCGTTTACCCCTTGCACGCATCTCCCCCTGGGAGAGTAAGGGAGAGGGAGGGGAGAGGATTGTGTGGGGGGAGATAGGGGGACGCCTAGGTGAAGGGGGAAGGGAAGTGGTGTGACACCCCCCCCTCTTTTTTTCTCTCTCTATCTCTCTTTCTCTTTAGTCTCCTTCCTACACTTCTTTAACTATCCATTGTCTAACATTCTCTCCTCTCTCTCTCTCTCTCTCTCTCTCTCTCTCTCTCTCTCTCTCTCTCTCTCTCTCTCTCTCTCTCTCTGAATACACTGAAGAATTGGTTAAAATATATTTCTATTTTAGAGTTTTTGCTTTTAGCCAGGAAGTCTTAGAGTCAAGAATGTTGAGGAGGGAGGGAGGGGAGAGGAGGGGTAGGGAGGGAGAAATTGAGGGGAAGGGGAGAGGGGAAGGGCAGGGAAGGGGTATAGTCAAGAATGTCTTCACTTGAGTGAACAAAAATCACACATACTATAATTATTATTATTATTACTATTAGTAGTAGTAATTATTTTTATTATTATTATTCTCTTACTAATTTTTTTATTTACTCTTCATAACTACACATCTCCCTATTATTTTTTTACCAAATTTTCCGAAAATTGTACCCATTTATCCTCCCATTTTTACCCATTACCTATTAAATGTAATTGCTCTGTTCTTTACACTCAGATTGATCACCAAATCATCCCATTCTTTACCCTCCCATGATTCCAATTTCGTCTCCCATTGTGTGCAAATATTCCCCCCCCCATGTTCCCCCATTTATCTTTATACTACAACAATTTCAGCTTCTAGTCAGACCTACAACTTTCCCCTTACATTAGCTCCCCTTTCCCTTTCATTCCTCTTACATTAGCGTCCTTCCCATTAAATTAGCTCCCCTTTTCCCTTACACTCCCTTTACATTACCTTCCCTTTCTTCCCTGCAGTCCCCTTACATTACCTCCCATTTCCCCTTACATTTCCCCCTATAGCCACATACCCATCTCTATACCACCCATACACTCTCTCACGATCCCATTCCTCTTCCTCATCTCCCCACTCCCCATCATGGGGCTGGAGGGAGATGATTCAATATAAATGGCATATATTATGATATAACCAGAAAGTATGATCAGTATAATATTAATAAATATGCTAAATGAAAGTAATATTGAGGTATAACTCTCTTGGTATATGTATATATATATATATATATATGAATTTACGTGTTTACACACTTTCACTCATTCATAAAAATCTCACTTGTTTACAGCTTTCACTCCAAAAATTACAAAAATCTTGCACTTTTCAGCGAATGATTCACATAAATTAAACTGACCTCTATATTAGCCTTACATAATGCCCATTGTTGCAGTGGCTGGTGAGACGTATAAGCACTCTGGAGAATACGGGTCAATTGACGTTCCTGGAGAGAGAGAGAAAGAGAGAAAGAGAGAGAGAGAGAGAGAGAGAGAGAGAGAGAGAGAGAAGAGAGAGAGAGAGAGAGAGAATCCCCCTAACAAGAAATTAATCTATCGCGTGTTTCCTAAGGTGATATTACAGCAGTGGTGGTAATGTTGGTAGTATTACCAGCGTTAATAGTAGTAGTAGTGGTATTAGTAGCAGTTGTGCTAGTAGTAGCATTACTACTAGTAGTGGTAGTAGTATTGGTAGTAGTAGTAATAGTAGTAGTGATGGTGGTAGTAGAATTAGTAGTAGCAGTAGTGTCGTGTGGGAACACTGCTGGCTTGTGTGTCTTGTGGGAACACTGGTGGCTTGTGTGTTGTGTGGGAACACTGCTGGCTTGTGTGTTGTGTGGGAACACTGCTGGCTTGTGTGTTGTGTGGGAACACTGCTGGCTTGTGTGTTGTGTGGGAACACTGCTGGCTTGTGTGTTGTGTGGGAACACTGCTGGCTTGTGTGTTGTGTGGGAACACTGCTGGCTTGTGTGTCGTGTGGGAACACTGCTGGCTTGTGTGTCTTGTGGGAACACTGCTGGCTTGTGTGTTGTGTGGGAACACTGCTGGCTTGTGTGTCTTGTGGGAACACTGCTGGCTTGTGTGTCGTGTGGGAACACTGCTGGCTTGTGTGTCGTGTGGGAACACTGCTGGCTTGTTTGTCGTGTGGGAACACTGCTGGCTTGTGTGTCGTGTGGGAACACTGCTGGCTTGTGTGTCGTGTGGAACACTGCTGGCTTGTGTGTCTGTGGGAACACTGCTGGCTTGTGTGTCGTGTGGGAACACTGCTGGCTTGTGTGTCGTGTGGGAACACTGCTGGCTTGTGTGTCGTGTGGGAACACTGCTGGCTTGTGTGTCTTGTGGGAACACTGTTGGCTTGTGTGTCGTGTGGGAACACTGCTGGCTTGTGTGTCTTGTGGGAACACTGTTGGCTAGTGTGTTGTGTGGGAACACTGCTGGCTTGTGTGTCGTGTGGGAACACTGCTGGCTTTTGTGTCGTGGGAACACTGCTGGCTTGTGTGTCGTGTGGGAACACTGCTGGCTTGTGTGTCGTGTGGGAACACTGCTGGCTTATATGTCGTGTGGGAACACTGCTGGCTTGTGTGTCGTGTGGGAACACTGCTGGCTTGTGTGTCGTGGAACACTGCTGGCTTGTGTGTCGTGTGGAACACTGCTTGCTTGTGTGTCGTGTGGGAACACTGCTGGCTTGCTTGTGTCGTGTGGGAACACTGCTGGCTTGCTGTGTGTCGTGTGGGAACACTGCTGGCTTGTGTGTCGTGTGGGAACACTGCTTGGCTTGTGTGTCGTGTGGGAACACTGCTGGCTTGCTTGTGTGTCGTGTGGGAACACTGCTGGCTTGTGTGTCGTGTGGGAACACTGCTGGCTTGTGTGTCGTGTGGGAACACTGCTGGCTTGTGTGTCGTGTGGGAACACTGCTGGCTTGTGTGTCGTGTGGAACACTGCTGGCTGTGTGTCGTGTGGGAACACTGCTGGCTTGTGTGTCGTGTGGGAACACTGCTGGCTTGTGTGTCGTGTGGGAACACTGTTGGCTTGTGTGTCCTGTGGGAACACTGCTGGCTTGTGTGTCGTGTGGGAACACTGCTGGCTTGTGTGTCGTGTGGGAACACTGCTGGCTTGTGTGTCGTGTGGGAACACTGCTGGCTTGTGTGTTGTGTGGGAACACTGCTGGCTTGTGTGTCTTGTGGGAACACTGCTGGCTTGTGTGTCGTGTGGGAACACTGTTGGCTTGTGTGTCGTGTGGGAACACTGTTGGCTTGTGTGTCTTGTGGGAACACTGTTGGCTTGTGTGTTGTGTGGGAACACTGCTGGCTTGTGTGTCTTGTGGGAACACTGCTGGCTTGTGTGTCTTGTGGGAACACTGCTGGCTTGTGTGTCTTGTGGGACTACTGCTGGCTTGTGTGTCTTGTGGGAACACTGCTGGCTTGTGTGTCTTGTGGGAACACTGCTGGCTTGTGTGTCGTGTGGGAACACTGCTGGATTGTGTGTCGTGTGGGAACACTGCTGGCTTGTGTGTCGTGTGGGAACACTGCTGGCTTGTGTGTCTTGTGGGAACACTGCTGGCTTGTGTGTCGTGTGGGAACACTGCTGGCTTGTGTGTCGTGTGGGAACACTGGTGGATTGTGTGTCGTGTGGGAACACTGGTGGCTTGTGTGTTGTGTGGGAACACTGCTGGCTTGTGATCATATGTCATGCGGGTTTGTGTCTCTGTTCTAGTATCGGCAACTGACAGAATTTCGATAACAGAGAATTGGCTTCTCCTCTTCACTCAAGATTTAAATATTCACAGGTTGAAATTCTCCCTCCCTGGTCTAGGGGGAGAGAGAGAGAGAGAGAGAGAGAGAGAGAGAGAGAGAGAGAGAGAGAGAGAGAGGGACCAGAGCTAGAGCTAATACTATGGAGAAAACCAACCGAAGTTGATATTAAAAAATGTTTATACCTTTGACTTTCTTTTGTAACCTCAATGGCCTTATATATATATATATATATATATATATATATATATATATATATATATATATATATATATATATAATTAATTATGCCCTGCCACGAACTTGGATAATTATAGTGATCTGTGGTTGGGTTGTTAGGTAGTGGTCACAATTTTTTCCATTCTGATCAATGATTGGCTTCGTTGGGATTTTCGATGTGTGGAACGTGACATGCCTGGCCCGGGGTGGATGCCAGGGGGAGGGGAGATAAGTGGGTGGATGTGTGGGGAGGATATGTGGGTGTGAATGTGTGGGAAGGATATGTGGGTGTTGATGTTGTGGAGAATATATGGGTGGATGTTTGGGGATGTTTTAAGACCATAAGAAAGCAGAAGCACTGCAGCAGGCCTACTGGCCCATACTAGGCATATGTGGGTGGATGTGTGGGGAGGATATATGGGCGGATGAGAGATACTTAGGTGGATAAGAAGGATATATGGGCGGATAAAGGAGAAGGATACATGAGAGAGCACTTAAGTAGCTTCATTTCGGAACGTTTCGCCCACGCAGCAGACTTCTTCAGTCGAACACAGAGGTGCCAGATATAGCACAAGCGGTGGAGAGTTTGAGGTGATCAGTCCCTCAGCCTGCAGATGTGTTCAACTTCAGACTGAGGGACTGACCCCCTCAAACCACTACAAGGTTGATGGACTGATCACCTAATCTTTACCCCTCCATTGTTTCAACATATTTGCAGCCTCTGTACTCGACTGAAGAAGCCTATTGTGTGGGCGAAACGTTTCTGCTGTATGAAGTTCCTGTATACCTGTATTATCCTGACAAATAAAATTGACGGCTCTTACGTACTTGTTTAAGCAAGTTTTCTTGCTGTTATCTGCTTGTTTAAGCAAGCTCTATTGCTGTTATCTGCTTGTGTAAGCAAGCTCTATTGCTGTTATCTGCTTGTTTAAGCAAGCTCTATTGCTGTTATCTGCTTGTGTAAGCAAGCTCTATTGCTGTTATCTGCTTGTTTAAGCAAGCTCTATTGCTGTTATCTGCTTGTTTAAGCAAGCTCTATTGCTGTTATCTGTTGTTTAAGCAAGCTTTACTGTCACTATGTACTTGTTTAAGTAAGCTTTGCTGCCGTTATGCACTTGTTTAAGTAAGCTTTACTGTGTTTAATATATATATGTGTGTGTGTGTTCGTTCTTCATGTTCTTCAGATTAGATATCAGAAAAGAACACCCCGTAGAGAACAGCACATTCCAGCAGTGTCTCCTGCCTAAGATTCGCCGAGGCCGGAGCCAAAAGGAATCGATGGGAAAGTGCGTCATCCCGGGCCCAGCCGCAGCTCGCCCACTGATTGGCGAACACAGATAAAGTGGGCGGGGCCAGAGGAGCATCCTTGTGTCTGTTTGGTGCATCTTCCTTCTTAAGCTCCGCCCACTCCCTCTTGTAAACAACCTATCCCAACCGAGAACAAGTGTCATCACTCGATGGAGAATTGATATAATTTTGCGGGGTTTTTTTCCGTTTTTTCCTCCCGTTTTACCCGTTTTCACGTCGACAAACGCAAATTAAACAGAGAATCTAATGCCTTTTGCCGTTTAGATATCTGTTAAGCGGTGGCAATTGCATTTCTTTTAATTAAAAGATCCAGTCCAGAGGTAAACAATTTAATATCCCGGACGTCTTTGAGGTGGGTGGATTCTTTGCTTGTTCGCAAGCCCTGGCCCACCTCCAGCCCACCCTGGGCTGCCCACCCTGGGCTGCCCACCCTGGGCTGCCCACCCTACCCCAGGATAGACATAATAGCTCCAATTAAAGTGGCAGACGCAAATACCATTCAAGACTTCCTGTTTGTCTTCCACGCCCGGGAACAACAACAAACTTCTCCTTCAAGGCTGCCCACCTTCCACGCCCACTTACAAATGCCTTCACTAGGTGGGTTTGGTGGGTGGGATAGGTGGGTCCTTCTCCTTGAAGAACCTTTTTTTTTTCCCTCTTTCCCTTAGGACAAGCAAGAGAAGATGCTCTCGTCCCCAGCTTGTGTCTGCGGAGCGCCTCCTTACAGTCTCGTCCGCAGCTCCTCTAAGATCAATACAAGGGAGAGAGGAGAGAGAGAGGAAGAAGAAACAAGGGAGGAGGATGGACGAGGAGAGAGAGGGAGAGGAGGCTCAAGACGCCGGCTGGAGTGAGAGGAGTGGGGAGGGGAGTGAGAACTCCTGGGAAGAAACAGAGAAGCCGTGGGGATTGATTATCCGAGTCTGAGAGAGAGAGAGAGAGAGAGAGAGAGAGAGAGAGAGACAGAAGAAAAGCTAAAATAGATGGTGAGTGGTGAAGTAATGTGAAAACTAGATGACAAAGGTAAAGAAATAAAGGATAAATATAGCATTTATTTATAAACAAATTTTGAGTGAGAAACGAAGATAAAAAATAGATAAAAAGGGGGAAATAATAATGCTAAATGCATTAGATGTAGAAAAGGGAGAAAATGAGAGGAAGAATATATATATATATATATATATATATATATATATATATATATATATATATATATATATATATATATATTCATTCAAGAATCATTCAGCACACAGACTTCAGTCAGTCACAGGTCATTCAACACCCACAAGCTAGAATATTCAACTCCCCTCCCTCCACACACTGGTCTCAACCATTTGTTCAACAGTTGAACATGAACGCCCCACCAGACATTCATTACCGCCTTACAAAGATCTTGACACACGTCAAACTCGAAAAATTCCTATATTAAATTATAGCCAAGGTTCAATGGAAGAGAGAGAGAGAGAGAGAGAGAGTTTGAAATATGAATATAAGTTACCGTAGAGTTTTATAACATAAGATAGTGATCTTGAAATGTGATATACATTTACCTTAGAATTTAATACTAGAGAGAGAGAGAGAGAGAGAGAGAGAGGGAGAGAGGGAGAGAGGGAGGGATGGAGAGAGAGAGGATGCTAACGAACACAATCACGGAATGCGGTGATTTTTTTTTCAATACGATGTCTTGTGTTGACTTCAGTAGAGTCAGTGAGTTAATCAATGAGTCAGTCAGTCAGCTAGCAGATCAATCGGTGAGTCATTTAGCAAATCCTCCACTCACCCACCTACCCAGAAATCAACCAAGCCATCGGAAGCTGCCATAGTGAAGAGCTCTGTTCCACAAGGCACAGTACTCGCCCCTATCCTGTTCCTCATCCTCATATCAGACATAGAGATGTAAACCATAGCACCGTATCATCCTCTGCAGATGATACTAGGATCTGCATGAGTGTGTCATCTATTGAGGACATGGCAAATCTCCAAGAAGATATAAACCAACTTTTTCAATGGTCAACGGAGAACAATATGATGTTCAATGAAGACAAATTCCAACTACTCCGTTATGGAAAACTGGAGGAAATAATAGCTAGGACTGAGTATATTACAAACTCTGATCACACAATAGAGCTGAAAAGTAATGTGAAAGACCTGGGAGTAGTAATGTCTGAGGATCTCACCTTCAAGGATCACAACAATGCCACGATCACATCTGCGAGGAAACTGATAGGATGAATAATGAGAACATTCAAGACAAGATATGCTAAGCCAATGATGATCCTTTTTAAATCAATTTTTCTCTCTAGGCTAGAATACTGCTGTACATTAAAATCCCCATTCAAGGCAGGTGAAATTGCAGATCTAGAGAATGTACAGAGAACCTTTACTGCACGTATAAGTTCCATCAAACAGCTTAACTACTGGGAACGCCTGGAAGCACTTGACTTGTACTCACTGGAGCGCAGGCGAGAGAGATGTATCATAATCTACACCTGGAAGATTCTGGAGGGACTGGTCCCTAATCTGCACACAGAAATCACTTCCTACGAAAGCAAAAGACTTGGCAGGCGATGCAACATATCCCCAGTGAAAAATAGTTGCGCCATTAGTACACTAAGAGAAAACACAATAAGTGTCCGGGGCCCAAGACTGTTCAACAGCCTCCCACCAGCCATAAGAGGAATTACCAATAGATCCCTGGTTGTCTTCAAGAGGGAGCTGGACAGATACTTAAAGTCGGTACCGGATCAGCCGGGCTGTGGTTCGTACGTTGGACTACGTGCGGCCAGCAGTAACAGCCTCGTTGATCAGGTTCTGATCCACTGGGAGGCCTGGTCATGGACCGGGCCGCAGGGGTGTTGATCCCCGGAATACCCTCCAGGTAGACCCGCCCACTGAAAGTAACATACACCCACCTGCCCGCCCACCCATGCCCACCCACCCGCCCACCCATGCCCACCCACCCGAAACCCACAAGCGATAGTGACGAACAGCCAACTAATAGTCTTAACAAATTACTAGCGATTATTTTATACTGGGTAAACATTCCAACCAATTCACTGCTGACGTTGTATTGGAGAGATCACAGTGTGAGGGGGAAGTAAGGGGAAAAGAGGGGGGAGGGGTGAGAGGTAGCAAGGATAAATGAAAGAGGGGAGAGAGGTAAGAGGTAGCAAAGATAAAAGAGGGGAGAGGGGTGAGAGGTAGCAAGGATAAAAGAGGGGAGAGATGTGAGAGGTAGCAAGGATAAAAGAGGGGAGAGGGGTGAAAGGTAGCAAGGATAAAAGACGGGAGAGGAGTGAAAGGTAGCAAGGATAAAAGAGGGGAGAGAGGTGAAAGATAACAAGGATAAAAGAGGAGTGAAAGGTAGCAAAGATAAAAGAGGGGAGAGGGGTGAGAGGTAGCAAGGATAAAAGAGGGGAGAGGGGTGAGAGGTAGCAAGGATAAAAGAGGGGAGAGGGGTGAGAGTTAGCAAGGATAAAAGAGGGGAGAGTGGCGTGAGAGGTAGCATGGATAAAAGAAAGAGGGGAGAGAGGGGGGATGAGAAAAATGTGAGGGGTAGCAAGGGTGAGGTAAAGAGAGAGGGAGATAGAGAAGTGAGGGAAGGAATAAGGAAGAAAAATGAGGGGACAATGTGGAGTTGTGATTTACAATGTGGAGTTGTGATTTACAATGTGGAGTTGTGATTTACAATGTGGAGTTGTGATTTACAATGTGGAGTTGCAGGGACACTAATGGATGGTTAGGGGTCATTAAGCCGGTGATGTCACCACTAATGGAAGGAGAGAGAGAGAGAGAGAGAGAGACTCATATTTCCATAGTTCTACCCACATGTATGACTTTTTGGGGTTTAGCGCATTCCAGTTAATAATAATAATAATAATAATAATAATAATAATTTGATAAAAATAATCATATTTCTCTCTCTCTCTCTCTCTCTCTCTCTCTCTCTCTCTCTCTCTCTCTCTCTCTCTCATTATAGACTACAGTGCTGGTAGGAAGGTCAAAGGTTAAGATGATGACTGGTGTCCACATGGCACTCTGGCTTCTTCTAGTGCCAAGGGATGAGGCACTCTTATCTCTTTGTTTATGCTGGCGGTGCCATTTGCCTGCTCAGGATGAGGCAGGCACTGTAATGGCGGTGATAGTGGGGTGAGGATAAGGGGTAAGGATGGTGAGAGGTGTGTGTGAGGGTGAGGAGTGAGGATGGTGAGGTGAGGTTGGTGAAGGGTGAGGATGGTGAGGGATGAAAATAGTGAGGATGGTGAAAGGTGAGGATGGTGAGGGGTGTGGATGGTGAGAGGGGAGGATGGTGAGGGGTGAGGATGGTGAGGGGTGAGGATGGTGAAAGGTGAGGATGGTGAGGGGTGTGGATGGTGAGAGGGAGGATGGTGAGGGGTGAGGATGGTGAGGATGGTGAGGGGTGAGGATGGTGAGGGGTGAGGATGGTGAGGGATGAGAATAGTGAGAGGTGAGGATTGTGAAAGGTGAGGATTGTGAAAGGTGAGGATGGTGAGAGGAGGATGGTGAGGGTGAGGATGGTGAGGGTGAGGATGGTGAGGGGTGAGGATGGTGAGGGGTGAGGATGGTGAGGGGTGAGGATGGCGAGGGGTGAGGATGGTGAGGGATGAGGCTAGTGAGAGGTGAGGATGGTGAGGGGTGTGGATGGTGAAAGGTGAGGATGGTGAGGGGGTGAGGATGGTGAGGATGGTGAGGGGTGAGGATGGTGAGGGGTGAGGATGTTGAGGGGTGAGGATGTTGAGGGGTGAGGATGGTGAGGGGTGAGGATGGTGAGGGATGAGGGTCGTGAGGGGGTGAGAATAAGAAAGAGGATAGTTATCATGAGGGGTAACTATGAGTTACATTGTGGTAGATGTGGTGGTTGGTGTAGGTTACATTGTGGTAGATGTGGTGGTTGGTGTAGGTTAGATTGTGGTAGATGTGGTGGTTGGTGTAAGTTAAATTGTGGTAGGTGTGGTGGTTGGTGTAGGTTAGATTGTGGTAGATGTGATGGTTCGAGTAGGTTAGATTGTGGTAGATGTGGTGGTTGGTGTAGGTTAAATTGTGGTAGGTGTGGCGGTTGGTGTAGGTTAGATTATGGTAGGTGTGGTGGTTGGTGTAGATTAGATTGTGGTAGATGTGATGGTGTAGGTTAGATTGTGGTAGATGTGGTGGTTGGTGTAGGTTAAATTGTGGTAGGTGTGGTGGTTGGTGTAGGTTAGATTGTGGTAGATGTGATGGTTGGTGTAGGTTAGATTGTGGTAGATGTGGTGGCTGGTGTAGGTTAGATTGTGGTAGATGTGGTGGTTTGTGTAGGTTAGATTGTGGTAAGTGTGGTGGTTGGTGTAGGTTAGATTGTGGTAGATGTGATGGTTGGTGTAGGTTAGATTGTGGTAGATGTGGTGGCTGGTGTAGGTTAGATTGTGGTAGATGTGGTGGTTTGTGTAGGTTAGATTGTGGTAGGTGTGGTGGTTGGTGTAGGTTAGATTCTGGTAGAAGAGTAGATTGTGGTAGATGTGGTGGTAGAAGAATAGATTGTCGTCCTTCTATAATAATAATAATAATAATAATAATATTATTATTATTATTTATAAAGGTCCGATAAATATTTCTCAAAAATATTCTCATTCTTTAATATTCTTTAATATTTTCATTAATTATTCTTCTGTCATATTTTTATTCTTTCTAATGCAACTTTTCACATATAATTTTTCTATAATAATCAGATCATTCCTTTTAAATTTCTTAAGCCTCATTCTAATCATTATTCTCTGATATTCTTGGCGCCAGAGGCATTGTGAATGTCTTCAGGGGAATATCGAGTCAGCATTCTCCTAATAACAGTCTAACAGATCCAATATTCTCTCTGGGTGTCTCATACCTCTCTCAGGCATGGCACTAAGATAAGAAAGGGCAGCCAATAACACTTTATCAGGGTGCCAGAAGTGAGTGCCAGTGCCATCATTCACGCCCTCGAGAGAGAGAGAAAAAGATGAACACCTCCCTCCCCCAGGGCCAGGGTCCTTCTTCCTTCTCCTCCTCTTCCTCCTCCTCCTTCTTCCTTGATAAGTAAATTCACCACTGTAAGCATCTGCAGGGGGCGTCAGGATAGACAGTCTATCCTTTCTTAACGCTAGCCAGAGCGGAGGGGTGCTAATGGTCGCTATCCTGGCACTGTCGCTTGTTATCACCAGATGAAGGGGTAGCCGCTAGGGGCTGAAGGATGACCCCCTAGGATAGCTGAAGACGCGAGGATGCCTCCCTAGGGAGGATGTGAGGGACGGCCTTTAGAATAGCTGAAGGCGTCACGATGAGTCCCTGGAGTGTTGAGGTGACGGCTCTTCAAATAACAGCCCCTCAAATAACAGCCCCTCAAATAACAGCCCCTCAAATAACAGCCCCTCACGTGAGAATCTTACCTGTATTACGCTAGAAAAAATAACAGTATTTCTCCAAGATCATAGAAACTGTCTGATATCACCAAACCCACCTAACATTCCCAGGAGACTAAGAATGTTCATTTCTCATCTTTGATAAATACACGAGTGAGAGGGGTTGGATTTGAGTGGGATTTGCACATGAGTTAATAGGGTTATCAAAGCTTATTCCTGAAATGGGTTGGGCAAATATTTTTGTTGGTGGGATTGGGTTTGATAATGACCTGCCTTGTATGGGCCAGTAGGCCTGCTGCAGTGTTCCTCCAGGGCCCTTGATTGTGACAGTGGCAGGGACCTTAACTGTGACAGTGGCAGGGCCCTTGATTATGACAGTCGCAGGGACCTTAAATGTGACAGTCGCAGGGCCCTTGATTGTGACAGTGGCAGGGACCTTAACTGTGACAGTGGGAGGGCTCTTAACTGACAGTGGGAGGAGATCAGGAGAGCAGAAAGTGCTGTTATGGTAAACCAGCTCTGATGGTACCATAACACAAAGGTGTATTAGAATTAATAAGTGAGCTTCCACCATACAAACTGAGCTGTTTGCCATACTTGTTTCCAATAAATATATGTGTTAGCATGACATCTAGTGGCAGTGGTAGGCAGCACATCTAGTGGCAGTGGTAGGCAGCACATCTAGTGGCAGTGGTAGGCAGCACATCTAGTGGCAGTAGTAGGCAGCACATCTAGTGGCAGTGGTAGGCAGGAAATCTAGTGGCAGTGATTGGCAGCACATCTCATAGTCTAGCATTGGGAACAGTACTAGAAAATAAGTAATAATGAAGGTGAATATCTGAGGAATACGGATAAAGCCTCAGTAGATCTAAAACTGACTATGATAACACACAAACACAGAAGCCTGAGCCGATCTATAACTCACTATGATAACATGAACTTAGATAAGCATGTTTGTGATAACTTGTAATGTAAACAGACTGAATGTTGTAGTAGCCAGACTTAGGCTTGGTTACAAGCCTAAGTCTGGCTACTACAACAGGCCTAAGTCTGGCTACTACAACAGGCCTAAGTCTGGCACTAAAGGTCTGGCTACTACAACAGGCCTAAGTCTGGCTACTACAACAGGCTTAAGTCTGGCTACTACAACAGGCCTAAGTCTGGCTACTACAACAGGCCTAAGTCTGGCTACTACAACAGGCCTAAGTCTGGCTACTACAACAGGCCTAAGTCTGGCTACTACAACAGGCCTAAGTCTGGCTACTACAACAGGCCTAAGTCTGGCTACTACAACAGGCCTAAGTCTGGCTACTACAACAGGCCTAAGTCTGGCTACTACAACAGGCCTAAGTCTGGCTACTACAACAGGCCTAAGTCTGGCTACTACAACAGGCCTAAGTCTGGCTACTACAACAGGCCTAAGTCTGGCTACTACAACAGGCCTAAGTCTGGCTACTACAACAGGCCTAAGTCTGGCTACTACAACAGGCCTAAGTCTGGCTACTACAACAGGCCTAAGTCTGGCTACTACAACAGGCCTAAGTCTGGCTACTACAACAGGCCTAAGTCTGGCTACTACAACAAGCCTAAGTCTGGCTTCTACAACAAGCCTAAGTCTGGCTACTACAACAGGCCTAAGTCTGGCTACTACAACAGGCCTAAGTCTGGCTACTACAACAGGCCTAAGTCTGGCTACTACAACAGGCCTAAGTCTGGCTACTACAACAGGCCTAAGTCTGGCTACTACAACAGGCCTAAGTCTGGCTTCTACAACAAGCCTAAGTCTGGCATGCACAAGCATGAAGTGCACTCTCTGATGATGCCCAGGCAGAGGCGTGCCATCAGTACCATCAATGCCATCAGGCGGGCACTCTCTGATGATACCCAGGCAGTGAGGTGCCATCGCTCGATCCTCATACAGCCATTCAAGTACCATGGTGCCATCATTAAAAGGCTCTCGAGGTCCATCGCTGTGGCACCCATCAACGGTGTCAAGTGCCTACAGGTGGTGGTAGTGGTGGTGGTGGTTGTAGTTTGTTGTAGTTGTTGTGGTTAATTATGCAGTCTTTGATGCTCTTGTTGATGCTGTTGCTGATGTTGCAGCTGTTGTTGCTGATGTTGCAGCTGTTGCTGCTATTGTTACTATTGCTGTTATAGTGATTAAATAAAATTCTTAAGGCGCGCGCGCGCACACACACACACACACACACGATTATAATATATACATATATATATATATATATATGTGAAAGCTCTAAACCCATAAGGGTTTAGTATAGAACTATCACCCTAGACAGATGTTTTTGGAGGGAAGGTTAAGGCGGGAAAGGGGTGACGTCACAGTAGAAAAGGTGGGAGAAAAAAAGGGAAAAAAAAAAAATACAACTTTCTGATAGATCGTGGGAACTAAACTTGGCGGGGACACAAAGAGGCGGAGGGAGGTTTTTCAGGGGATTTTTGGTGGGGAATGCGGCGTTGGGGGAATTGATGAGGTTAATAGAGACAATTTTTTTTTTTCGGGGGGGGGGGGGGTTGTCCTGGGAAGTGACAACGGGTCGACCCACTTTTTTTTTTTCCTACCTCCTGTGAGGACAATCTTGTTTTTCCTTGATTCCCGTCGAAGAATTTCACATTTTGTTGTGTGTATACGCGTGTAGAGTCTAATTCTGGAGTGTCTAGCATTAGGACTGGTATTAGGAGAGAAGTAAACAGTGAATCTGCATGTCGTAGGAATGTAGTTAGAAGACTGAGTAGATCTACATCCCACTGTGATAACATGAACGTAGATAAGTATGTTTATGATAACTTGTAAACACTGACTGATGTTGTAGTGGCCAGACTTAGACTTGGTTATAAGTACTTCTGACAGTCTGACAGACAAATGATGATCACACTAAATACAAAGTAGGGGCCAGCCTTATGGTCACTATCTTGAGCACTATGTCCTTCAATGTCCACTTATTAAGGAATACTATACAGAGATAGACAGTATAATAATCTATGTGATATATCAAGATATCCTAATTATGAAAATAAGATACCAGATATATTAAGCAAATTTCGTAAATTTACTTGTGACAGATTAGACAATTGTAAATAGAAATCCAGATGAACTCCTGTTAAGTCTTTTGGGGCTTAGTATTTAGGCCTATTGAGTATCCATATGCTCTTGCACTTCCATCCACAGGATGGATATGAGGTGCACAATAAACTAACCACTTTGGAGGCAAAATCTAAATCTAATTTGTAACATCTGTCTAAATGTGTCTGTATTCATGTCTAAATCCTCTCTACTCTCTCTCTCTCTCTCTCTCTCTCTCTCTCTCTCTCTCTCTCTCTCTCTCTCTCTCTCTTCTCTCTCTCTCAAATCCAACCAATACATTTACACAGCAAACAATAATATATCTTTATTGAATATCTCTAAAGAAAACCCCCTCTCACTTTCTTCTCTTAATTTCTGTCAACAAACACATTACTCCGGCTCCCGGAAATTGCAACGCGGCCACAGAACATTATTTATGTTCACAAATGAACATTATTATCGATCTCCGGCATTGAACATCTCGCCCAGCGGCGCTAATAGGGAATTTTGAACAGAATTTTCGCGTCGGAGTTAATGTTAATGGATGAAGGAGTCAATTTGACACTTATTGAAATTAATGGTACTGTGTTTTGATGGGGGGGGGGGAGAGAATGTGTTTGTTAGTGTGTGTGTGTTTTTTTTTTTTTTCAGGGGTAAGCCGATACCCGAATTTTGGTTGATATCGTTATCCAATTTTCGCCCGATGGCAATTCCGATACTTTTCCCTGTACTTTTTTTTGTTTATAAATTGTAATGACTATGTTTAGTATATAATGGAATTCTAATGGGCATTAAATAACACCGGAAGGTTAATGTTTTAAAAAATTGTCTGCTGG
This sequence comes from Cherax destructor, assembly GCA_009830355.1. Taxonomy (NCBI): domain Eukaryota; kingdom Metazoa; phylum Arthropoda; class Malacostraca; order Decapoda; family Parastacidae; genus Cherax; species Cherax destructor. Next base: position 321,394 of record WNWK01000046.1, read on the forward strand.
TATCGGCTGTTTTTCCATCGATACCGCAAAAATGACCGATACCAGCCGATACTGTTACCGATACTTTGGCTCGTTTGACTCCCACTCCAGTATTTTCAAGTGGGTGTAGAATCCATTTCACCGATTTGTATCCCACTCCAGTAACTCATAGATCCCACTCCAGCAACTCTTGGATCCCACTCCAGCAACTCTTGGATCCCACTCCAGTAACTCTTGGATCCCACTCCAGTAACTCTTGGATCCCACTCCAGTAACTCTTGGATCCCACTCCAGTAACTCTTGGATCCCACTCCAGTAACTCATGGATCCCACTCCAGTAACTCATGGATCCCACTCCAGTAACTCATGGATCCCACTCCAGTAACTCTTGGATCCCACTCCAGCAACTCTTGGATCCTACTCCAGCAACTCTCGGATCCCACTCCAGTAACCCATGGATCCCACTCCAGTAGTCAGTGGTAACGTCATATATTTTACTAAACAGAGGAATGAATCATATAGGCCTATTTATAATTTCGAGAGGCCTAGGGCATACATTGCTCTAATTTCTTTAATTCCGTACTCTGGTACTTCCTCTAGTGTACTCTGGTACTTTAATCTAATCTGATACTTCCTCTAATGTACTCTGATACTTTCTCTAATGTACTCAAAGTCAAAAGAAATAAGGGGGGAGGGGAGGGGGAATATAAAGGGAAGGGGAAGATAGAGAGGAGGGGAGATGAAGGGGTTGGGGAGGGTGAATCTTCTTTGTTTGGACAAAAACAGTCTATGGACAGTGGCCAGGGGAGAGTGCCCAGGGGAGTGTGTGCAGTGGGGAGTGCCCAGGGGAGAGTGCCTAGAGGAGAGTGCCTAGGGGAGAGTGCCCATGGGAGAGTGCCCATGGGAGAGTGCCAAGGGGATAGTACTACGGAAGTGTGCCACAGGGAAGTGCCCAGAGGAGAGTGCCAAGGGAGAGTGTCTTGTGTGAGTGCCCAGGGGAAAGTGCCCATGGGAGAATGCCACGGGAAGTGCCAGGGAAGTGCTGCGGAGGAGTACCACGGGGAGTGCCCAGGAGGGAGTGCCACGGAGGAGGGCCATGAGGCACGGTGCCTAGATTAATGACACCATTGAATTCCCTCTCATTGAGTCACTGAGACTTACCCATTAACAGGTGAGTGAGAGTGGGATGAGAGGGGCGTGTGGGAGGTTCTATGAGGGAAGTGTGTGGGTGTGAGGGAGTAGGATGAGTGGGAGAGGAGCGTGTAGGAGGTTGTGGAGTGGGGCTGATGAGTGGTGGTTCAGGATTTAGTGGGAGTGGTGTTGGAGTGGAGGTGTGGGAGGGATTTAAGAGTGGGTGGGGAGGGTTTGAGAGTAAGTGGGAGAGGTGTGAGTGGAAGGGGTGTGTGAGTTAGAATGTGTGGGAATAATTGGGAGTGAGTGGGAGGGGAGTGGGAATAAGACAGTTAACTATTTTTTATTATGTATCTGCTCTATTTTCTCTCTCTCTCTCTCTCTCTCTCTCTCTCTCTCTCTCTCTCTCTCTCTCTCTCGTTCTCTGAAGCTAAATCTAATACAAGTATTTTGTATTATTGGAAGCAGTGGGGGTCTTTTGAGAGTGGCACTGTACAAGTGTGAAGGATGGCACTGTACACACCACTACCTGGTGGGGGGAGAGGAGGGGGAGGGTGGCACCGTAAGTGCCTGGCACTCTCACTGGGAATTAATTCTATAATTGTGTTCATGTCCAGTGCCACACACACACACAGGGTGGACCTAGTACCGACCAGTGAAGAGGCGGGGCCAGGAGCTATGACTCGACCCCTGTAATTATCAGAGATAATCCTGAGGAGATTATTCGAGGAGGAACAGGAGGAGAAGGAGGACCTGGGAAGATAGGAATAAAGAAGAGAAGATGATAAAGAGGCTGGGAGAAAAGGTAAGACTGAAGGACTTAAGGCTACTACTTCTACTACCATTGTTACTATTACTACTACTACTATTACTATTACTACTATTTTTAGTACTATTATTGCTGCTACTATTACTTCTATTACTAGTACTACCAGTACTACTACTATCACTACCACCACCACTACCACCATCACTACCCATACCACTACTACTACCACTACCACTACCACCACCACCACTACCACTACTACCACTACTACCATCACTACCACTATCACTACTGCTATCACTACTACCACCACTACCAACCGCATTTTGACACCACAATCTCATTATAGAGCGGATCATAAAACTCCACAACTCTGCCTAAAACGAAATTCTCTACTGTACACTACCGTGTGTGTGTGTGTGTGTGTGTGTGTGTGTGTGTGTGTGTGTGTGTGTGTGTGTGTGCTCTACGGACACAAAAGTCATCCACAAACAAACCAGACACGGCAGAAACGAAGCCTCCTTTGTCAAAAAATATAATCTCACAAACACAACGACAAGAAAATATTGACGTACAAATACGTTCTTAACATCACAGTCCCAAACACGACTAGGGAAGCCATGTTGCTGTACAAAAATGGCGTAAATGCGCGACCCCCTTTTGGGGCGGCGTATTTGCGTAGGCGAAGACAAAATCTCGGTGGCGACCCGAAAAATGGCCCAGGACGGCGAAAAATGGCATCTGGGCAAACACCAAAGATGTGGCACTGAGAGTGGCACTGTCGTGAACTGAGACAGAGACAGACAGGGCGATAGACAGGGCAATAGACAGGGTGATAGACAGACAGGGGAAGAAACAAAAAGGGGAAACAGACAGGGGAACAGACAGACAATGAAATATATAGACAGATAGGGAGTCAGGGAAACAGACAAGGAGACAAACAGGGGGACAGACAGGGAAATACATATGGAAACAGACAGTGAAACACACAGGGAAACAGACACAGACACACAGTCAGACATTAGCTTCAGAAAATTAATCACCTCTCCTCTCTCTCTCTCTCTCTCTCTCTCTCTCTCTCATATGTTGATTACAATGAATATATAAAGAGTAAATAAAGAGCCTTTGAGAGCATCCTCGGGGTGGTGGGTGAGAAGGTGGGGAGAACACAGAGAGGGGAGCAGGGAGGGAGACGATAGCAAAGAGGGGAAGAGAGGTGGGGGTAGTAAAGAGGGGGAGAAAAAATCGGAATAAAGATAGGAAGATATGTCAAGAACTGTTATTCAACCTCAGCTTACAAGCCAAGAGCTGTTATCCAACCTCAGAAAGCAAGAGCAACGAACGAAACATCAATTAGGCCTAAGTTTCGTCCCCCTCTACCCATTCCCCCCATTTCCCTCCCCAACACCCCTCCCCATCTTCCCCCACCCACTCACTTTCTCCACCCCTTTCCCCACTACCATACAGACCAGAGTAACATTGCGGATGTATCTAATTTCCCCTCCAATATACCCATTTTTCCCCCAATGACCCACGAATAGGTAACAATCACATTGTCCCCACAATACATAATAACCTCCCCTTACATTCCCTCCCCCACATTCCCTCCCCCACACATACGAGTTAATAGACGGAAATTACCACACATAACACACCTCACAAAAGTCACATAGTGTCCCTCACTTTTCGCCTCGAAGCATTGGAACTCTATTGGAACTAGGTAGGTAGGGTTCGTCAGGAAACTAGACAAGTGTTACCTCCATTGGAACTCCATTTCAGCTCCATTGGAACTTCATTGGAACTCCATTGGAACTACATTGGAACTACATTGGAACTACATTGGAACTACATTGGAACTCCAATGGAACTCCATTGCAACACAATTGGAACTCCATTGTAACTCCATTCATTGTGTCTTGACAAACATGGAGTGGAGAACTTCCAGTTTCTTACCTCCGTTCCTTAAAGTTATCGCCTCTTGTATAATTCAGAGGAAATGGCTTATGGATTATCGTCTCTGGGCGAGCAGAGGATTGGTACTGATGGCTACACTGTCTTAATGTTATGATGGCTACACTGTCTTAATGTTATGATGGCTACACTGTCGTAGTGTCATCATGGCTACACTGTCGTAGTGTCATCATGGTTACACTGTCGTAGTGTCAGTAGTAGTTCAGTAGTAGTATTTGTATCTTACCAACCGATATTGAGTCACAGCCTACCTGATCACTGACCATTACTAGTTTCTGCTGACCTAGCGATGTCATAGGTCACCCTTTGAATGCCGTGGGCGTCCCTCGCCCACTGGCCTCAGGTCAAGACAGGATAGAGAGTAGACAGGTCAGGCGAGAAGGCTCTGAGTGCTCTCCCATTTTTACCACTAATATATAAGTTACCACCCAAGCTACGTTTGTGTTTATTACCAAATCCATCAAGAACCCACACAAGAAATTGGTGGCAGCGTTATGGGCATGGATTAGGGTATTTACGCAGATTTAAGAAGATAGAGCCAAGTGAGTGCCGCCAGTTTCTACAGTTTCCTGGATTAGTTATTGTGTTAATTGCTAACCTTTGAGGAGTTGATCCGGGTTTTGCAATTAAGCCAACCAGTTAAGCCAGCCTATGGGAAAGAGCCTCAGTTAATCATCCAGCCTGTCTCTTCAGTCATCTAACCTGCTCCTTCATGCTGTGTGCATAGTTACACAGGGGGCTCTGGTGGTCTGGTGGCTAAAGCTCTCGCTTCACACGGCGAGGGTCTGGGTTCGATTCCCAGCCAGGGCAGAAACATTGGGCGTGTTTCTTTACACCTGTTGTCTATGTTCCCCATCAGTAAAATGGGTACCTGGGTGTTAGTCGACTGGTGTGAGTCGCATCCTAGGACACTGACCTAATCTGCCCGAAATGCTCAGCATAACAAGGGACTTTCTATATAGTAGTATGTCACTGATGTCAGCTAGGCCTGTATACCATGTACATGTACTTGTAGTAAATAAAGATATTATTATTATTATTCAAGTCAGCCAGTATCAAGGGCTTAATCCAGCTAAGCCAAAAGTAAGCCAAGCCAGTTCCTCTGAAGTATTTTTTTCCAATATCACTTTGTGCTATCAGTTGGACGCTGGTAAGAGTGATATTTACCATCTCTGTGGTATTTGTGGGTTTTTAAGCCAGCCCAGCTTAGAATATTCAAGTGCCTATTAGTGTGGGTGCCAGCTAGATGCGCTCCACGACCCACCACCACCCACTCACTCCAGCCTTACCCACCTGTGGTCTTCTCCACTGGGGTTCTATCGCCCTTATTTCACCGCCCACATAGCAAATCAAGAGAGTCCTTCATTCCTTCGTACCTGTGCGCCATCGTTTCAAAAGCCTAGCTGTGTGGGTATTCGAGTTATGCGCAATTTCATCGTAGATTCTGTGAGAGTACAGTGGATGCTCATCTTTCATCTTTCCACTTCAGGCCGTGTCTCCCAGACCTTCACACAGTTTAGAGACAATTTCTTTATATATAAAGATGTTTGCGTGTGTGAGACATTTCTACAGTGAATTGTGTTATTCAGAGACTTGTGCCTTCAGTGTAGACTCAGTATTTTCTTGTCCATTAATTTACAATACTTTTTCCAGTGTTATCATTCATTTTCGTGTCTCATTTTTTTATCTATGTTCTTTTGTGTTAATTCTCTACACCTGAAGTATTCATTTCTTGTATCCAAATTTATTCTTTGTCTTGTGTGCAGTATAATTTTTTTTTTTTTTTCAGTCATCCAGTGAAGTGCTTACTTATTTTTTTTACTTTGTGTTCTTTGTGTTGTGTTTTACACAATATTTCAGTGTAGTGTATTATTATTTTCTTATTTTGCCTCATTTTCATAGCATTTTTCCTGTTTTCCTGCTATTATTTTGTATTGTCTCAGTAACTACATTTTTCCCAGTACATATATTAAATTACCAATTTAATTGTGTACCACTCATTACGCTCCATTATTTTTATATATCCAGTATCTTACCTGTTTTAACTTCCCACAGACCATAGTGCCATATCTTCTGTGTCAAGACCATAGTGCCATATCTTGTGTGTCAAGACAGACCATAGTGCCATATCTTGTGTGTCAAGACAGACCATAGTGCCATATCTTGTGTGTCAAGACAGACCATAGTGCCATATCTACTGTGTCAAGACAGATAATTGTTTTATTTTGCCACACCAAGTCTAGTGCCAACATAATTATTATCTACTTGATTATACCTGTGAATGATCCCTTGATGTTTCTGTTCTGCAACATGTAAGTGTCACTTCTTTGTTTTGTACATTGTTTCATTTTTATTTATTTTATCAATATTTCTTTGAACAAATTCACTCTTAGTGTACATATTTAAAGTAAAAGTGTTATCATTGATTTGAGTAAATTGTTTTGCCTAATTTGCAATTAAGAGTTAAAAGTGTTCAAGCTAAATGTTAACAGTGCAAAAAAAAATTTGTTGATAAATTGACTAATTCTGCAAAATACTTGCATTGTAAAATTTCTTGTTCTGCAGTGATAAATTCCTCTCATAATTTTTTTATATAGTATTTTGTGCTCTATTTTATTTTAATCATTATTTATATCTAAAGTGATAATTCAGTGCAATCTTTTCAGTATTACAATTCACTTAGTTGTGTCATCATTGCATATAAATTTCTTTAGTGCCATTTTCTTTTTAGAAAATTTGTTTTTTCCAGCATATTTTCCAATTGCATACAATTTAGTGATTCTATTTTATACTTTTTGCATTGATTTACAATTTTATTAGTAAATTTCTTTATTGAATTAAGAGTAAAGACAGCTCACTTTTGCAATTAACTCAAATTACAGTAAAATTTCCCTTTTCTGCATTTTCAATTTGTTTCTTTATCTTGAACAGTACATTTCAGTGAATTGTCTTTTCTCATGCAGTGTGCCTTAAACATTTTAATTACTTATGCAAAACTAGTTAAATATTTTTCATTTCAATTTTAACTACTTGTATTATATCTTTTATTCATTGTTCATGCCTTAATTATTTTTGTGCAAATTCTTTGCAATTGTGTCTCATATACCTTCTAGTGATAATGTAGTAAATGACGTCAATCAGGCCTCTTAGGCTGATGCTGTCCCTTCGGACATTCCTAATAATTCCTTATTGACTGCTAGACCACATCAGACACAGAAACCCTATAGTTTTCCTCGTGGTTCTCTTGATGCTTTGCCTCTATTCAATGGCCATGCACATAATCTTGAAGCATGGTTTACTGCCGTTCGCTCACGGGCCTAGGCCCTAGTTTAAGGTCCTCCATCCCAGGAAAACCTTATCAGAATTGTGAAAGAAGCTCTTCATCGATCGCCTGCTACCGTCCACGTTGTCAATCTTCTCGTTGAGTGAGAAGATCTTCTCGATCTTCTCGTTGAGCCTATTAATTCCTGGAATAGTACAATAAAAGAGATAAAAATATGATCGATCGATCTGTATTTGTGATCTACGGATTCTGAGGAAATATATTTACAAATAAGGAAGTGTTTAACAGAAAAGGCAGACATGGTGCACTCAAATTTAGTACTGTTAAATCTCAGAATTTGGAGAGAACGTGAACACAAAAAAAAAAATCTTGAATAATACTAAGTTTATATTGTAGCAGACAGTTGAAATACAAGTTAAACTATATTATTCATCTATACAGGTTATTAGCATTTAACCCCAACTCTGCTAGGGTGAGATTTACATATGCAGAATGGTTATCATCTCTGTGAGGATCGAACTCTGTTTCAATGGGTAACTCAATTTGTGGTTGAGGAAGATCTAAATTGGTATTTACAAATGATACTTGAGGATTTCTCAATACTTGTCGTGTACGCAGGGAATAACAACATTCAGTTTGATCATCTGACTGATTATTAGAGGTAGAGGGTACAGCATCAGGAGGATTGTCAGTGTCTCATTTGTCTGGTTGTCAGGGACCTCGTCCTCATCTCATACTAACTTCATATGATCTAAATGCAATTCTTTATACTGATCAGTACTGATTTCTCTAACCTTATACTTATTTCCATTGATATGTTCAACTACTCGATAAAGACCAACAAACTTTTGGTCGAGCCTAGGCATTGCAAACGTTTTGTTAAAGTTAATCAGCATAACTCTCGAACCTATTTTAATTTTGGTCGGTTTTGCTCGAGTATTAGTGACTCTTGTAAATTCTGCTGTTGACTTATGAAGTGTTTCACAGATTCTATTAAAAACACTTTGAGCTTGGCTGATATGAGTTGCTATGAAATCATCAGGATTGTAATTTGGTTTTGGATTAGAATATAATAACTCATAAGGCAAACGCTTATCGACACCGTACAACGCATAATGTGGAGTGTCACCTATAGAAGCATTGTAAGCAGAATTTATTGCACTAAACCATTACTGGCAGGATGGTGAGGAACAATGGTTGATTTAGAGATCTTGTACAAAGTACACAAATTTTCAAGAATCTCATTACAGAATTCACCTCCATTATCTGTTACTAGGGACTTAGGAGTTGTATGCCTGCAGATTATACATTCTTAAATGCTTTAGCTACTGTCTCGGCAGTCTTATCTGCAATAGAAACTAACTCACAATATCTGGTGAAATGATCTACCATAACACACAGATGTTTGTTGCCCTGGAGGGAACATTGGAAATTAGTTAATAGATCTAGCGCAACTCTTTCCCATGGTTCGCTAGTAGTTGGATACACCTGGATTGGATTAGGACCAGAAACATTGCCTTTATGTTGCATACAGACACGACATTTCTTGACATAATCAGTAATATCAGTTGTCATACGAGGCCAAAAGTATTTCAATCTGGCTTGTTTTACAGAACGATCCATACCAGGGTGTGCAACACCTGGTACATCGTGAACTAGCTGTAAGGCTACATTCGCTAGTGACTGAGGAATTACTAACTGGTATACCCTTCTACTAGGAGTACCCAGCTCAGCTGTTCAATACAGTAATTCTTGGTTCATGACAAAGTCACTGATGGGTGCTGGTGTCTTCACAGTAAGAATAAGATCTTCCTGGAGCAGGAATCGAATCACACCAGACCACATGGGATCTGTTCTTTGAGCATTCTTTATGTCCTCGGCATTAAATTGAGGATCTGCAGTTACTATACTAACATGTCGCGATAAAGCATCTGCAACTACATTTGACTTTCCAGGTAAATGTTCAAAGGTAGGGTTGAACTCTTGGATAGTCAAGGACCATCTGGCTAGTCTTCCAGTAGGTTGTTTGTTCTGGAATAAAGGTATCAGTGGGGCATGGTCTGTCAAGACATGAACAGAGTACTGATATATAATATCTCGGAAGTGCTTCAAAGACCATACTATCGCTAAAGCTTCTTGCTCAGTTACTGAATAGTTACGTTCAGCCTTTGTAAGAACTCGGCTAGCAAATGCAACTGCGTTGTACTTGCTACCGGTCTTCTGAGCTAGTACGGCACCTATGCCAATTGAACTAGCATCAGTTGTCAGAAAGGCTTAAAAAAATCTGGAAATTTCAAAATTAGAGCAGATGTTAGCTTTTCTTTAAGAATTTGAAATGCTCTTTCTTGACAGAAGGTCCAAACAAATGGAGCAGCTTTCTTAAGCAACTCGGTTAGAGGAGCTGCTATGGAAGAAAAATTAGCAATGAAAGATCTATAAAAACCTACTAAGCCCACAAAGGATCTTATGGCATCAGCAGTTTTGGGAGATGGAAAATTTAATACTGCAGTTACTTTACTTTGGTAAGTCGTAGCCCCTCTAGGAGTGACTACATGACCAAGAAACTTGAAACTTGAAAAAATTACATTTAGACAGTTTGATGTTTAAATTGGCTTCTTCAAGCTTACCAAGTACCACGTAAAGTCTTTTCAAGTGCATATCCACGTCTTCTGACATGACAATCACATCATCTAAGTACACAATAAGTGCGTTACCTATGAGGCCTCTAAAGATATTAGTCATTAGCCTCGAGAATGTGACAGGCGAAGAGTGTAAACCGAAAGCCATATGGAGGAAGTGATAATGACCTGTTGGAGTGGAGAATGCAGTTAGCTCTTGGCTGTCCTCGTGAAGAGGAACTTGCCAAAACCCTTGTAACAAATCTAGGGTCGAGAAGACTTTGTTATCTCTGATATTACGTAAAAGGTCACCAATTACAGGAAGTGGGAAGTAATCTGGAATTGTTTTCGCATTTAACCATCCTTCTTAGGTACTAAGATCAAGGGCGCATTCCAGGGTGAATTGCTAAGTGTAATAACACCATCCTCAAGTATCTGACTGATCAATTCATCTGCGACATCAACTTGTGAATGAGGCATTCTGTACGCAGGTATATAAATTGGTCTAGTACCAGGTTCAAGTGGGATACAGTGGGACAATAAGTTCGTTATACCCATCTTCTCACCTGGTAAGACAATGGCTTTACGACATTTGTTCAACAGATTCAATAAACGTTTGACCTCATCTGGGAAGTCAGTGGGAGCTAAGTCTTTCTCTTCTACTGGTGGAGTGGAATGATCCAGTGGAGTGGATGGGCTCTCTTGAAATAGCACTGACCCACTGGTCAGATGAGAACTCATCCCCTACCTGAACAGGGTAAGTATAGTGAACAAGGTCAACAATATTGGTATTTGCTCTGAGGCGAACACTGGTCGCTAACACTGGTCGCGAACACTGCGACCATGGGTGCATGGCCGAGTGATGTAGACAGCCTGTACTGTCTGCATAGACAGCCATGTTGTCTGCCAGCTGAGTTCATATTTCGTGCCATGCTAGTTTCCATAGTTTCTGCCAGAGGGCAAGCCTGGTAGGCGTACCCACGTCAACCAGACCCACATTGGCCCCCTCTCACTTGGCGCCCAGGCAACAGTCAGACAACAAGGACTAACACCTCTCTCCCTCGCAAGGCGCATGGCCCTTCCGGGCCATGGCCACTAACACAGCCTGTGTACTCACCCTTTATTGCAAATAAAATAGAAGCCTCCAAAGCCTTATCATTGCATTCCCGCTACCAAGAAGACGCCAAATAACTATCGTTATAAAATAATGAAGCACAATGAGCGTTACACAATTAAATTGATAATTTAATATACTGGGAAAAATGTAGTTACTGAGACAATACATAATAGCAGGAAAACAGGGAAAATGCTATTAAAATGAGGCAAAACAAAAGAAAATAATAATAATACACTACACTGAAATAGTGTAAAACACAACACTGAAAGAACACAAAGTAAAAAAAAAAATAAGCACTTCACCGGGTGACTGAAAAAAATATTAAAAAAAAATTATACTGCACACAAGTCAAAGAATAAATTTGTACACAAGAAATTAATACTTCATGTGTAGAGAATTAACACAAAAGAACATAGATATAAAATGAGACACGAAAATGAATAACACTAGAAAAAAGTATTGTAAATTAATGGACAAGAAAATACTGAGTCTACACTGAAGGCACAAGTCTCTGAATAACACAATTCACTGTAGAAATGTCTCACACACGCAAACATCTTTATATATAAAGAAATTGTCTCTAAACTGTGTGAAGGTCTGGGAGACACGGCCGGAGGTGGTGATTGAGGGAGGATGTGGAAGGATGAAAGATAAGCATCCACCGTGCTCTTGCAGAATCTAGATGAAATTGCGCATAACCCAAAGACCCACACAGCTAGGCTTTTGTAATGATGGTGCACAGGTATGAAAGAATGAAGGACACACTTGACCTGCTATGTGGACGGTGAAATAAGGGTGATAGAACCCCAGTGGAGAAGACCACAGGTGGGTAAGGCTGGAGTGAGTGTGTGGTGGTGGGTCGTGGAAAGCGCTGGGTGAGTGGCATCCCCGCGTGTCTAGCTGGCACCCACACTACTAGGCACTTGAATATTCTAAGCTGGGCTGGCTTAAAAACCCACAAATACCACAGAGATGGCAAATACCACTCTTACCAGCATCCAACTGATAGCACAAAGCTATAATGGAGACAATACTTCAAAGAGGTACTGGCTTTGCTTACTTCTGGCTTGGCTGGAGAAGCAACTGGCTTAGCTGGCTTAAGCCCTCGAGACTGGCTGACTTGAATACTTGTAACTATGCACACAGCATGAAGGAGCAGGTTGGATGACTGGAGAGGCAGCCTGGATGATTAACTGAGGCTCTCTCCCATAGACTGGCATAACTGGCTGGCTTAATTGCAAAACCCGGATCAACTCCTCAAAGGTTAGCAATTAACACGATATCTAAGCCAGGAAGCTGTAGAAACTGGCCTGGATGGTTGAAGCCAGCTGAGTGGCTGGCTTTGTCGGTTAGAGTTGGCGGGTGGTGTGTGGGGTGATGGCGGGCTGGCTTCAGGGATGCCGGCGGCACTCTCTCGACCTGGCTCTATCATCTTAAATCGGCATAAATACCCTAATCCATGCCCACAATACTGCCACCAATTTGTCGTGTGGGTTCTTGATGGATTTGGTAATAAACACAAACGTAGCTTGGTTGGTAACTTATATATTAGTGCAAAAATATGGGAAGCACTCAGGCCTGACCTGTCCGTCCCTATACTCTGCTCTGAACTGACGCCAGTGAGCGAAGACGCTCACGGCATTCAAAGGGTGACCTATGACATCGCTAGGTCAGCAGAAACTAGTAACAGTCAGTGATCACGTAGGAAGGCTGTGGCTCAATAATGGTTATTGGTACAAATACTACTACTGACATCATGGCTACACTGTCGTAGTGTCATCATGGCTACACTGTCGTAGTGTCATCATGGCTACAGAGTGGAAGTTGACTGATGACGCTCACTACTGATTATTTATTATTCTTATTGTTATTCTTCTTTATTCTTCTTTTCTTTTCTTATTATTAAATTCATGAGGAAGCTCTAAGCCCGTAGGGGTCACACAGCGCCTGGGCAATGGAAGTCAAGGCTCAGTCTTAGGAAAGAGTAACTCAAGTTTCCTCTGATCAAGAGCCCTTCCCCCTCCCCTCCTCTCCTCTCCTCTCCCCTCCCCTCCCCTCTGAACCGACGAAAAGGCAAGAGGACCAATTAAAAAAAGGGGAGGGGGTTGTTCTTCCCCTCTTTCCCCCCTTCTCCCATCCTCCCCCCACCGAATGGGACCATTGTGTACGGGCCCCCATCGTTTCGCACTGTATGAAATGGTGATTTCGCCCCCTTTCCCCTAAATCACTGTTTATATGTGCGAAGTCTTGCCCTTCCCCGCAGAATCTGAGTGACATTAACTTATTGCCAGGCAGAGGCTTGTTTGGGGAGCCCTGATTGGCCCTGGTGCATGAGGAGGGGGGTGGAAATGGAAGAAAGGGGTGGGGGAGAGAGAGAGGGGGGGAAGGGTAGTGGAAAGGGGTCGGGATTGGCTGATGTCTCAACGCTGTGGAAAATTGTGATCTATTGAGGAGTTTAGAGAGGGGGGAGAGACTGTGTTGGGGGAGGGAGGAGGGGAAAAAGGTGAAGAGGAGGGGGATGGGGGTGGTAAGGGAAGGGTAGATGAAGGGGCGTGGTAGTAATGGTACACACACACACACACAGGGAGAGTGTCCCAGTAGCGGCCAGTGAAGAGGCGGGGCCAGGAGCTATGAATCGACCCCTGCAACCACAACTAGGTGACTACAACTAGGTGAGTACACACACAGCAACAAGGGGTGGCAACTGGAAGTTGAAGACTCAGATGAGTCAAAGGGATGTTAGGAAGTATTTCTTCAGTCACAGTGTTGTCAGGAAGTGGAATAGTCTATAAAGTGATGCAGTGGAGGCAGCATCCATACATAGTTCCAAGATTACATAAGGGGGATTACCAATAGACCCCTGTCTGTCTTCAAGAAGGCACTGGACAGGCACCTAAAGTCAATACCTGACCAGCCGGGCTGTGGTTCGTCAGTTTGCGTGCGGCCAGCATTAACAGCCTGGTTGATCAGATCCTGATCCATCACGAGGCCTGGTCTCAGACCGAGCCGCGGGGGCGTTGACCCCCGAAACCCTCTCCAGGTATACTCCAGGTAGGTTTGATCTAGTAGCGACCAGTGAAGAGGCAGAGCCAGGAGCTATGAATCGACCCCTGTAACCACAATTAGGTGAGTACACACACACATGGACAGCAGGTGACGTTAGGAAACACGTCCAAATATTTCCACCCGTACCGGAGATCGACCCACGGACCTCAGTGTGTGTGTGTGTGTGAGAGAGAGATTGCGCTACCAATCGAGCTACGGGACTAAATCAGGAACTGAGAGAAATGAGATATGAGAAGATAATATCAAATGACAGGAGAACCAAGGGAGACATGACAGCAATACACAATTGACAATGTGGTCAGGAACAGGCCGCTAGAGAGGCGGGAAACGGGTACACAAGGGCACAGTTGTTTGAAGCTGAGATTGCAGATGAGTGGCAGGCATGTTAGGAAGTAATTATTTAGCCTCTTGAGTGATCAGGAAATGGAATGACCTAGAAAACGGAGGGAGAATCCGCACACAGCTTTATGGTAAGGTATGATATGGTCCACGAAGCCAGGCTGTCACGAGTGAAGCTCGTGACAGCCAGGCTAAGAGGCGGGGACAGGAGCTGGCACTTAACCTCTGCAAACCACAAAGAGGTGAGTACAAAAAAGGTTGAGTACATTATCAACGTGACACAGGAATGTTACCAGTCAGAGAAATGTGTCAAAATAGACCATTCAATCCCTTCCCCCTCCACCCCCTTCCCCTTCACCCCCTCCTCTCCACCCCTCCCCTCCACCCCCTCCCCTCCATCTTCCCTCCATCCCTCTCCACCATCTCCACCACTCCACACCAATCCACTCTCCATCCCTCTCCACCCCTCCACACTTATCCATCCCCTCCATCCCTCTCCACCCCCTCCACACTTATCCATCCCCCTCCATCCTCCCCCTCACTCCTCCCTTCTATTCCCTTTCCTTCCCATCCATTTCCCCATTTTCCAGCCCCCCCCCAAACTTTCACATATCAACCAAAATGAAAACACCCCCCTTCCTCCCTCTTCCCCTTCCCCTCTCTCTCATTCCCCCTCCCCTCTCCCCCTCGAACTAAAAAATAAAATCAGCAAACATTAAACAGTTTTATCTGGTGGGTTATTCAGTCTGGTTGAGAGTCATTGAAATGCAGCGGCCGTGACTCCACCGACTCCCGACTGCCGAAATGCGTCGGTAAATTTATACTCTGATAATCTTTCCGATATGGCCGAGAGGGGGAGGGGGGAAGGGAGCGTCAGGGAAAGGGGGGACTGGAAGGAAGAGGAGAGGGGGGAAGGGAGGGAGTTAGATGGAAAGGGAGAGGGGGGAAGGGAGGGAGGGAGATGGAAAGGGAGAGGGGAGGAAGCAAGGAAAGGGAGATGGGGAGGGGCTAGATAGGAGGGGGAAGGGAGAGGGGGTAGATTCAAGAAGAGGGGTAAGGGAGGGAACAAGGAAAGGGAGAGAGGTAGGAGCTAAATGGAAGAGGAGAGGGGTAAGGAGGTGAGGGAGCAAAGAAAGGGAGAAGGGAAGGAAGGGAGAGGGGAAGGAAGGGAGGGAGCAAATAAAGGGAGAGGGAAGAAAGAGACTGGATGGGTGCAGGGAGAGATGAAGGAAGAGAGGAGAGGAATGTAGGAAGGGAAGGAGGAAGATGAGGGATAGATGTAGGGCGGAAGGGAGAGGAAATATGGAAGGAAAGAGCAGGTAGGGAGGAAAAGTAAGGAAGAATTACTTTGGAAGGGGAATAACTGACTTGTGAAGATAAGGGAGAGACTAAAGAATGGAAGATTATTCTTAAAAACGAAGAAAGAATTGAGGAAGAGTTGAAGATCTGGTTGTAGTTACCGGGCTGTTGTGACCTGGTTGTAGTTACCGGGCTGTTGTGACCTGGTTGTAGTTACCGAGCTGTTGTGACCTGGTTGTTGTGACCTGGTTGTTGTCACTTGGTTGTCACCTGATTATTGTGACCTGGTTATTGTGACCTGGTTGTTGTCACCTGGTTGTAGTTACCTGGTTGATGTTACCTGGTTGTTGTTATCTGGCTGTAGTCACCTGGTTGCAGTCACCTGGTTGTAGTCACCTGACTGTAATTACCATATACTCCCTGGAACGCAGGCGACAAAGACACACAATTCACACCTGGAATATTGTGGACAGATCACTCCTAAAATCTGCAAACGGAAACCACTGAATCTCCCTCAGGAACATAATTCAATTATTTCACAGTGGTTTAGATTGGACCGACCACAACTTCGGGTTTGAAGCAAGTACAGTGTTCTGGCTTGGTCACGTACAGTCCGTTTAAACCCTATGCTGGTCTCCATCTCTATTGAAAACCTGGAGACGAATGAAGGCTGCCGCTCCTAATAATAATAATAATAATAATAATAATAATAATAATAATAATATCTTTATTTCTACAAGTACATGTACAAGGTATACAGGCCATAGCTGACATCAATGACAGGCTACTATATAGAAAGCCGCTTGTTATACAGAGTATTTCTCGCAAATTAGCTCAGTTTTGTCCCAGGATGCGACCCACACCAGTCGACTAACACCCAGGTACCTATTTTACTGACGGGTGAACATAGACAACCGGTGTAAGGAAACGCGCCCAATGTTTCCACTCTTACCGGGAATCGAACCACTGATCCCCAGCGTGTGAAGCGAGAGCTTTGCCTACCAGACCACGGGCCACGTGGCCATGATTCTGGACACTATCACATAACATAAATAACGTGGAACAAACGATCAGGTTCACACTTCAACTCGTAAGCCAACGAGGAAGTTCACTTCCTCGACCCCCTCCTCTGCAGGACACCCTGGAGGATGCCTAGCCTTCCTGCGCGATCACTGGATTCTTCCTAAAGGCTCTTGTCTATTGCTAGCTCTGGATACCGGACGAAGAATTTGGATTCTGCCGCCGAAGTGGCTAGTTTATTGTGTACCTCATATCCATCCTGTGGATGGTAGTGGCTAGTTTATTGTGTACCTCATCTCATATCCATCCTGTGGATGGTAGTGGCTAGTTTATTGTGTACCTCATATCCATCCTGTGGATGGTAGTGGCTAGTTTATTGTGTACCTCATATCCATCCTGTGGATGGTAGTGGCTAGTTTATTGTGTACCTCATATCCATCCTGTGGATGGCAGTGCTCGAGCATATGGATACACAATAGGCCTAGGAACTAGGTCCCAAGCATATTTTGGTTAATTGCTTAATAAATTTGGTTCATCTTTTATTAATAAGATATCTTGACATATCACATAGGTTATTATACTTTGCAGAAACGCTTTCTTTGATCGTATTTGCTTGGACATCCTCCTCTTTTTTGCAACATTGCAAACTCCTGATGATGTGTTTATTGCAACCCGAAAGGCCTAGAGCTATCATTTAACTACCCCCGTGGTTGTTTAGAGTCTTGTATCTCTTGTAAGCGATTTTTGCATAAAATATATATATATATATATATATATATATATATATATATATATATATATATAGTTGTTGTTGTTGTTTTGATTGTAGTTTTTGTGGTTTGATTGTAGTGGTTGATGGGCTGATTGAGTGGATGAGAGTTGTGGTTATATATATATATATATATATATATATATATATATATATATATATATATATATATATATATATATATATATATATATATATATATATATATATAAATTATATAATGTGGTTAACATATGTCATTAGCTTTGGTAATGGTTAGATAAATGGGTAATGGAGCGTGATATGGGAGGGGATGGAAAGGGGAGAAGAGGGGAATGGGGAGAGGGAAGGAGGGAGGGAGAGAGCGGTGTTAAATGAAATCAGAGAGGGTGGAAAAGTGAGCACAGCAGAAGTGAGGGGAAGGAGGGGAGGAGGGAGGGAAGTAGAGATGGAGGGATGGAGGAGGGAAATAGGTGTGAAGTTTGAATCAGGTATCTGTACTCAGGTGCTCGTGAGTGTGTGTGTGTGTGGGCATGCGACTGCCCCAACACGCCATGTAACAAGCGTTTCCATTGGCTTATACGTTGGGCATAGCTCCTCCCATCTAATTGGCTCCACCTACCCCCCTCCTCCTCCTCCTCCCTCCTCCTTCCTCCTCTTCTTCCTCCTCCTCCCTCCTCTTCTTCCTCCTCCTCAAGTCATAAGAGGTTAACCGCGACATTCTTTGAATGTCTGAGTTGTTTTCAGCAGAAAGACGTGTAGGGATGCTGGGATGTGTTGTAGGGATGCTGGGATGTGTTGTAGGGATGCTGGGATGTGTTGTAGGGATGCTGGGATGTGTTGTAGGGATGCTGGGATGTGTTGTAGGGATGCTGGGATGTGTTGTAGGGATGCTGGGATGTGTTGTAGGGATGCTGGGATGTGTTGTAGGGATGTTGGGATGTGTTGTAGGGATGCTGAAATGTGTTGTAGGGATGCTGGGATCTGTTGTAGGGATGATGGGATCTGTTGTAGGGATGATGGGATCTGTTGTAAGGATGCTGGGATCTGTTGTAGGGATGCTGGGATCTGTTGTAGGGATGCTGGGATCTGTTGTAGGGATGCTGGGGCTGTAAGGATGCTCGGATCAAAGTGAATCACCACTACAATCAACTCTCATCCACCACAATCAGCCCATCAACCACTACAATCAAACCACAAAAAACTACAATCAAAACAACCACTATAATCAACCCTCAACCACCACGACCATCCCATCAACCACAATCAACCTTCAGCCACCCCAGCCAGCCCATCACTCACTACAGTCAACCATCAACCACTACAATCATAACATCAACCACAATCAACCTTCAGCCACCACAACCAGCCCATCACTCTCTACAATCAACCATCAACCACTACAGTCAAACCATCCACTATATTCAACCCCTCAACCACAACCACCACAATCAATCCCTCAACCCCCCACAATCACTCACCCCATCCTTAAACAACCACAATCACCATATCAAGCACCACAGTCAACCCACAACCAAAACAATCACCCCTTAAACCTCCCCAGCCACCACAATCAACCCCTCAACTCCCCACACAATCACTCACCCCATCCCTCAACCACCACAATCAACCCCTCAACTCCCCACACAATCACTCACCCCATCCCTCAACCACCACAATCAACCCCTCAACTCCCCATACAATCACTCACCCCATCCCTCAAATACCACAATCAACCCATCAACCACAAGATGTCATTCACAAAAAAAAAATAACAGCACCACTGAGTGCCCTTCAAGGGCCGTCAGAAGTAATAAAGTAATCGCTTCTTAAGCGGCGATTACTATAGTGTTTCTGTCACGACCATTATAAGCGAAGGTAATTTGTATAATTCAAGGTAATTAATGTAATTATTTGGACTACAGACAAATGAGGTCGGTGGTTGAGCGTTTGTAATTGAGAATTGTTGATTACCTTCAATTATTTTCCGGTGCTTGTTGTTGAGGGAGGGGGTTGGCAGGGGATGTTGGGGTGGGGGAGGGAGGTTTGTTGGGGATGGGAAGGGGGTGAGTTGTCGGGGATGGGAAGGGGAGATTTGTTGAAGAGGGCGACTGTATGTTGGGGAGGGGGGAGAGGTAGGAAAGGGGAGGCGCTGTGGAGGAATAGGTAGGCGTTTGAAGGGGGAAGGGAGGGGTGTGTAAGATGGGTGAGAGTTTGGTTGCTGGGAAGGGAGGGACAACCAACCTCATTCATTCAGCTCAAAATATGTTAGTTCTCCCTTACCATGATATGTACTCACCTATTTGTTGTTGCAGGGGTCAATACTCAGCTCCTGGCCCCGCCTCTTTACTGACCGCTACTGGGTCCTTCCTCTCCCTGCTCCATGAGCTTTATCATACCTCGTCTTAAAACTATGTATGGTTCCTGTATGGTGTGTGTGTGTGTGTGTACGTACTCACCTGTATGTGCTTGCATGGGTCGAGTCACAGTTCCTGACCCCATGTGTATGTCAGTATTAGAATCCAGTATATTTCTATACCTATATCTCCGAATATACTTTTTTTTTTGTCTATTCCATAAACACACTAAAATATCGTATAACCCATATAATCTAACAGCCATATAATTCTCTAGCTTTCCAAAACTGAATTATGGGAAGCAATTATATTATTCTTTTCCTAAAGTATTAGTTTCGCCACGCTAATTGCTATGCATAAATCATACTGACAGTCAACGAAGGACCTTTTCCTAGCTTTCGTTAATAATACAATTCTAACACCTTGACCTCTCTAATTATCTAAAATCAATGAACAAGAACGTGTTCAGTCATGCCTTGTTGTGCCGTAATCTAAAACAGTTGCCGCTCTTTAATTTCTAAGTAAATTCCTTTTAAGGTGGTACGGGCCTTTAATGACCCTTATTAAGAGGTTGATTTGTGTATCGAACGCAAATAATTCGCGAAATTGAGATGTGGGTAATTGGTAACGACAGGTAATTGGTGACGAGAGGTAGTCTACCTACCTGGAGTCTACCTGGAGGGTATTCCGGGATCAACCCCCCCCCCCCCGCGGCCCGGTCCACGAGCAGGCCTCGGTAACTGGTAAAGAGAGGTAATTGGTAACGAGCGGTAACTAGAGGTAATTCGCAACGAGTTTAGTGGGAACGAGGCTCTTTCGTTGATAGTTTCGTTTTTTTTCAGGTAGGTCTCTCGTTAATACAACCTGTGCGTTACTTGCACACAGCGAAAGCTTCGTTGAACGGTTCGTTGAGCCGTGTCTCGTTGAGCAGTGTTTTATCTACTCAACTTCGGGTTTGGATAAATGACTGGGAGGGAAAGAAGGTTCCGTACACAGTCTCAGGAGCAGGTATAGCAAGGCAAGGAGGAGATTCCAGGACGATTTGGTGAGAACTTAGTGAAAACACACACATACACACAAAGGATTCATACATAGCTTCAAGAAGAGATACGATAAAGCCCATAGGGCAGGGAGAGAGAGAGTAGACCTAGTAGCGACCAGCGAAAAGACGGAGCCAGGAGCTGTGACTCTACCCCTGCAACCACAAATAGGTGAATACAGATAGGTGAGTACTCCTGTCTCCCCACACGTGGGGAGAGGAACACCCTCCCCCAACCCCCCACTATTTACATTCTGTCACTATCCGCCCTTTAAATAATGACTCATTGTTTACAAACATTACAGGCGTCAGCGTGTTGATGTTCCCACGTGATTTTTTTATTAAAAAATGCAGCTTTGATGCACAGTGTGTGGCTACGATATACTGTGTGAGGGTTAAATGGTGGGAACACCCCCACACTGTGTGGTTATAGTATGTAAACCAGAGACAGTGGGTATACCCGCAGTGTGTGGCTACACTGTTCTATATGTGAGTTACTCTGTGGGAACACCCGCAGTGTGTAGGTACATTTATTGTATATGACAGTTCAATGGCTGAGGCAAGAGCCTGTATTTAATAGAGCTGTGGGTTAGAGAGAGAGAGAGAGAGAAAAAGAGAGAGAGAGAGAGAGAGAGTGAGCGAGCTACAAACACAATTCATCGTCGACAATAAAACAACCATCATTTTCAACTAATCTTCGCATTCGGTCGCAAATTAAGGATCCAACACTTCCCCTTGTTGAACGCCTTCTCACGAACCCCAGAAAACTCACGTTACAAATTACCGTAAACTCTGCTATCATCATTGTCCGTCAATTTCCAGGTTGCACCAAGGGTCAAACTGGTTTGATTCCCGTTCCCACGGTAATTATGTCTAGTGGCTAATGTCACGCATTTTTTTTGATAATGGAATTTAATAGCTTTTGTAAGTTGTGGAAAGCATTTGTTTGGTTTAATGTGTGTGTGTGTGTGTGTGTGTATGTGTGTGTGTGTGTGTGTGTGTGTGTGTGTGTGGACACGGGCGTTGCCTCTGTGTCTGCCTGGGACATGGGGGTGTCATTAGCCGACACATTTGATATATATACACTGCCGGGATGACACGACAGATATGATTGGTGAAATGCGTTTGATAGGATGGATAGACATGACAGGTGAGGACAGGAGACAGACATGGGAAGCGTCAATGACAGGTTCTCTCTCTCTCTCTCTCTCTCTCTCTCTCTCTCTCTCTCTCTCTCTACCTCTCTCTCTACACATGATCCTGCCTCACCACGATGCAGAGGCGCGTGGATGGCCTATTACCACCATGCGAGCTGGCGTGGTACACTTGCATCCATCCCACTACAGAGACACGGTTCGACTCTCCCTCTGAGTCCCTTAACCTCTTCTTTAAAAATCCCTTAAATTCCTTAAGCTCAGCTCCTGGCTGCAGGCCATCCTTTAAGGGACGAGGGGACTGACTACCTCATCGTGCACTGTTTAAAGAACGGCTCTATATTGAACTGTTAAAGGCTTCTGGAAGCGAAACGTCTTCACAGGAAGGATACCCAGGTATTATACATAGGAGAATGAAACTTATGACGACGTTTCGGACCGATTTAGACCATTAACTGAAGCGAGAAGGGGAGTCAATATGAGGTGGTAAGCACCCACTCTTGTCATAACCTCCCCACAAGCTCCTCTCAAGCTCCCTAACTTTGTAAACCTTTCCTCAATTTCAACCTCTACTAAAGCTCCCTAACTTCCTCTCAAGCTCCCTAACCTCCCTTCAAGCTCCCTAACCTCCTCTCAAGCTCCCTAACCTCCCTTCAAGCTCCCTAACCTCCCCTCAAGCTCCCTAACCTCCCCTCAAGCTCCCTAACCTCCCCTCAAGCTCCCTAACCTCCCCTCCAGCTCTCCAAGCCCCTCTAACCCCTTCCTCACTCCTCATCCCCCACAAAGTCCCTCCTCACCCCTTTCCCAATCCCCCAGGTGCGAGAGAATCCCACCAGGTGTAATCACACTCCACCAGCGACCTCATTGACGCCACAAAACCAATCACAGGAGAGGCCATACCGAGGTTGATGTTTCGCCTGGACCTCTTAATTACCTCACCTGTCACCTCCAGCCTGTGTGTGTGTGTTTGTGTGTGTGTGTGTGTGTGTGTGTGCTTTCCTATTTGTGGTTGCAGGGGTCGAGTCACTTACCCTGGCTACGCTTCTTCGCTGATTGCTAATAGGCTGTCCAATTCATTCTAATGAGGACATTAGAGCACTCCAGGATGATTTGAATAGACTGATGCAGTGGTCGGAGAAGTGGCAGATGCAGTTTAATATAGACGAATGCAAAGTTCTAAGTGTTGGACAGGAAAATAACCATGCCACATATAAACTAAATGTAGATCTTACTATTACTGACTTCGAAAAGGATTTAGGAGTTCTGGTTAGCAGTAATTTGAAACTAAGACAACAGTGCATAAGTGTTCGCAATAAAGCTAACAGAATCCTTGGCTTCATATTAAGAAGTATAAATAATAGAAGTCCTCAGGTTGTTCTTCAACTCTATATATATTTGGTTAGGCCTCATTTAGATTATGCTTCTCAGTTTTGGTCACCATATTACAGAATGGATATAAATGCTCTGGAAAACGTACAAAGGAGGATGACAAAGTTGATTCCATGTATCAGAAATCTTTCCTATGAGGATCGACTGAGGGCCCTGAATCTGCACTCTCTAGAAAGGCGTAGAATTAGGGGGGATATGATTGAGGTGTATAAGTGGAAGGCAGGAATAAATAAAGGGGATGTAAATAGCGTGCTGAAAATATCCAGCCAAGACAGGACTCGCAGCAATGGCTTTAAGTTGGAAAAAGTTAGATTCAGGAAGGATATAGGAAAGCATTGGTTTGGTAATAGAGTTGTGGATGAGTGGAACAAACTCCCGAGTACCGTCATAGAAGCTAAAACGTTGCGTAGGTTTAAAAATAGGTTAGATAAATACATGAGTGGGTATGTGAGTTAGACCTGACTAGCTTGTGCTACTAGGTGAGTTGCCGTGCTCCTCCCTTAGTGAATGTGACCTGACCTGACTACCTTAAGGCATTGGCTTAAACCGGTGCGTGAATTGGACCTGCCTGGCATGGGCCAGTAGGCATGCTGCAATGTTCCTTCTTTCGTATGTTATGTTCTTATTTGTAGTTTCAGGGGTATTGTGTCTCAGCTCCTGACCCCACCTCGACGCTGGTGTGTGTATCATACCCATAGACCTAATAATTCATTTATAATAAATTTAATAGTTAAATTACTTTTTTTTTTCATTTTTGTCAATGAAGGGAAAAAAAGATTTTTTTACTTATTTTCAAAAATTGTAAATTAAAAAATGTAGAGGAATTATTTATGCAAAATTAACAAAAAAAGGCACAATACCGTGACTGGAACAATACACAAATAACCCACATATAGCAGAGAGGAGCTTACGACGACGTTTCGGTCCGACTTGGACCATTTACAAAGTCACTAACAAAAAGAAGGGAAGGAGAGGGTTTATATAGGCAGTCGACAGGGGCGGGAACAAGAGAAAGTGCTGGAGTAATAGTGGTAGTAATAGTAGTAGTAGTGGAGTCAGTCAAATACTAAGAAAGAGGAGAACTGTAAGGGGGCTAGTGGCCCACATAGGGTAGGGGCAAGCACACAGAGGGGGAAAAAAGATAATGAACCACATAAATAAGGCAAAAGAAAGAAAACACAGAGGAGAAAGAAGAAAGAGGAAAGGGGAAGAGGGAGAAGGAAAAAAAAAGAATCGGGTTAAGTCACGGGTGTTCTGAAGTTTGGAGCATTTAACAATGTAATGGGCAAGGAAAGCATCAACAGAGACAAAGCCAGGGCTAAGATTCATACAAAGAAAGTTGTGTATAAGGAAGGATTCAACCAGACGGCGACTGTGAAAGTTGGACGTAGGGTAGACAGTTTTAGCAGAAGACCAGTCAATAGGATGACTGTGATCTCTGACATGACAGAAAAGAGCATTATTAGTGTCGGCCTAACACTATTTTTGTGCTTCCTAAGTCTGTCAGAAAGAGATCGGCCAGTTTCACCAAAGTACTGAAGAGGACAAGAGGAACAAGAAATAGAGTAGACACCAGGAGCATCTATAGAGGGAGGAGAGGTATGGACTCGATTAGTGCGAAGAGTGTTAGTCTGGCGGAAAGTAAGTTTGATGTCTAAGGAACGGAGAGAGCTGTTGAGATTAGAGAGACCGGAAATGTAGGGAAGGCAGAGGACAGGAGAGTTCCCAGGAGTAGAGAGTTTGGGAGAGAAGAAAGTCCGTTTAGCACGTGAGAAGGCAGAGTCTATGAAATGGGAAGGGTAGCCAAGACGGGAAATTGAATTATGAAGAGTGGAAATTTCTACTTCAAGGAACTGAGGATCACAAATGCGGAGAGCACGGAGAAAGAGGGAGATAAGAACACTCTTCTTGACAGAGGAGGCATGATAAGAAAAGTAGTGAATGTACATGCCACTGTACATAGGCTTGCGGTACACGGAAAAGGCAGAACCTGTAACTGAGCGGTGGACATGAACATCAAGGAAAGGAAGCAAGGAATTAGATTCCCAATCAGCTTTAAACTTAATGGAAGGGGAAAGATTATTAAGAGCATCAAGAAATGGTTGGAAGAGACTAGAGTCATGGGGCCAAAGAGCAAAGATGTCATCTACATAGTGGAGCCAGAGTGAAGGACGTACATCAATAGTGGGAAGAACAGTCTCGAAGTATTCCATGTAAAGATTAGCAAGACTTTGTAAATGGTCCAAGTGCGGGTTATTTGTGTATTATGCAAAATTATTTATTAAAAATAAAACAATGACTCACAATAAACTTGATATAAATAATTAACAATTATAATTTTTATATAAATTAATTATATTTTAAGAGGTAAATTTTGTATACAAGATGTAAGATAAAAGTTACATAAAAAAAATTACTGAAAATTAGTAAAGTTACCCCTAACCCTCTCCCTCCCCAGCGCCACCAGCGGGGGAAAAGTGAACCAATTAAGTAAACAAAAACTGTGTCAAAGAATCTGCCCCGCCCCCTTCATTCCTTCCCTCCCCACCCTCCACTCCCCACTCCCCACCGCCCTCACTTCCCCTCACTAAGGGACCAAAATGCCCCTTGACGCCAAAAATAAAAAATAATAACTTTGCAAAAAATTTTTAAGGGGAGAAAATTTCGCAGGTCTAATCAGGTCTTGTTGGAGGAGAAGCCATTGATTGAGTGGGGAGGGAGGGAAGGAGGGAGGGTATGAGGGCGTGCAGGGAAAGATGGAAAACTTTTAAGACTGGCTTTCTCTCTCTCTCTCTCTCTCTCTCTCTCTCTCTCTCTCTCTCTCTCTCTCTCTCTCTCTCTCTCTCTCTCTCTCTCTCTCTCTTCCCCCTGTCTCCCTTTTTTCCTCTTTTTTAACACTTATAGGGTTTTATATGGGGTTAAAACTAAAGTGGCTTCATTTAAAAGCTTAGAGCTGTTATAATTTACAAGTTAGAGCTGTTATAATTTACAAGTTAGAGCTGTTATAATTTACAAGTTAGAGCTGTTATAATTTACAAGTTAGAGCTGTTATAATTTACAAGTTAGAGCTGTTATAATTTACAAGTTAGAGCTGTTATGATTTACAAGTTAGAGCTGTTATAATTTACAAGTTAGAGCTGTTATAATTTACAAGTTAGAGCTGTTATGATTTACAAGTTAATAGAAACTTCAATTAATAATTTCTAGGAGTGAACTTTGACAGTGAAACTTGTGTGAGCAAAATAAAGTTAGGTTCACCTTTAGACAACGTTTCGCTCACTTTATTAAGTTGTGACTTGATAATAGCTCAGACTCGGACCGAAACGTCGTCTTAAATTATCTCTGGAAATTGTGGATTTGATTGTGAATTGTTCCAGCCAGGTTAATGTGAATTTGTGGGTTAGTTGTGAATTGTTCCAGCCAAGTTATTGTGAATTTGTGGGTTAGTTGTGAATTGTTCCAGCCAGGTTATTGTGAATTTGTGGGTTAGTTGTGAATTGTTCCAGCCAGGTTATTGTGAATTTGTGGGTTAGTTGTGAATTGTTCCAGCCAGGTTATTGTGAATTTGGGGGTTAGTTGTGAATTGTTCCAGTTATGGTATTGTGAATTTGTGGGTTAGTTGTGAATTGTTCCAGCCAGGTTATTGTGAATTTGTGGGTTAGTTGTGAATTGTTCCAGCCAGGTTATTGTGAATTTGTGGTTTGTGAATTGTTCCAGTTAGGGTATTGTGAATTTGTGGGTTAGTTGTGAATTGTTCCAGCCAGGTTATTGTGAATTTGTGGGTTAGTTGTGAATTGTTCCAGCCAGGGTATTGTGAATTTTATTGTTCATCACAAGTTTTCTTTAACAAATTGACTTTACTTCTTGTGCTGGTTGCTCGTCTTGTGGTGTAACGTCTGTCTGCCAGCTGCCCTCTAGGTCAGGAAAACCACCAGCTACTACTACTACTACTACTACTACTACTGCTACAAAGCATCATAATCATTCAATTACACAACAAGACTATTGCTTCACCACCACCGAACTACCACAGCAACACTACACCACCACCACACTACCACGATCACCACCACACTACCACGATCACCACCATACTACCACGACCATCACCATACTACCACGACACTACCACAACCACCACCACCACACTACGTTAACCACCACAAGCATCACTACACTATCACACTGCCGCAACCATCACCACCATCAGCCTACCACCACCACCACCACTACCACCACCAGAAGCCTCTACTAGTCTACAGGATCGAGGACTTATGGGGTAAACTCATCCAAACTCTGGTGGCAACCTTAGGGCTTCCCTTAGGTAACCCTGAAGCTGCCAAGATTGTGTGTACTCACCTAGTTGTGGTTGCAGGGGTCGAGACTCAGCTCGTGGCCCCGCCTCTTCACTGATCGCTACTAGGTCCTCTCTCTCCCTGCTCCATGAGCTTTATCATACCTCGTCTTAAAGCTATGTATGGTTCCTGCCTCTGTGTGTGTGTGTGTGTGTGTGTGTGTGTGTGTGTGTGTGTGTGTGTGTTGAAAAGGGGTGAGGGGAGGAAGAGGTGAGATGGAGAAAGGGGAAGAGGGCGGGAAGGAGGACAAGGAAGAAGAGAAGAAGGAGGAGGAAGAGGACGAGGAGGAGAAGGAAGGGGAGGAGGATATATGGCAACATAACTTGTTAAGACGTGTCAGAGTTTAACAACTAAGATTGTTACTCTATGAGCCGGAGTTGGTGGTGGTAGTGGTGGTGGTAGTAGTGGTGGTAGTAGTGGTGGTAGTAGTGGTGGTGGTGGTAGTGGTGGTAGTAGTGGTGGTAGTAGTGGTGGTGGTAGTGGTGGTGGTAGTGGTGGCTGTAGTGGTGGTGGTAGTAGTAGTAGAGGTAGAGGAGATGGTAGTTGTGGTGGTGGTGGTGGTAGTGGTGGTGATGATAGTTGTGGTAGTAGTGGTGATGATAGTTGTGGTAGTGGTGGTAGTAGTAGAGGTAGAAGTGATAGTAGTTGTGGTGGTGATGATAGTTGTGGTGGTGGTGGTCGTAACTAAGATGATGCTAGTATCAGTGCTAGGACGCTAGGAATCTTTGCTAGGACAAGTAAACGTCTTCAGGGAAAATCTTCTTAGTGAAGACATTTGTCTCCGTTTTCCTAAACTTGTCAGTCACTTCCCTTCTTAATCTTAATACAACTTCTTAATAAAATTCCCTTCTTAATACAATTCCTTCTCAATACAGTTCCTTATTAACACAATTCCTAAATACAATTCCTTCCTAATACAGTTCCCTTCTTAATACAATTCCTTCTTAATATAATACAATTTCTTCTTAATAAAAGACATTCTTAATACAGTTCCCTTCTTAATACAGTTCCCTTCTTAATACAGTTCCCTTCTTAATACAATTCCTTCTTAATATAATACAATTTCTTCTTAATAAAAGACATTCTTAATAAAGTTCCCTTCTTAATACAATTACCTTCTTAATACAATTCCTTCTTAATACTGTCCCGAAGAGACAGTATAAAGTATTGTGACGCCTGGCGCCATGGCGCCAGGCGTCACAGAAAGTGACTCTTTAACCGAATATGCCAGAGGGACTCCGAAGTCCAGCTAGAAGATGGTCGACATAAGCAAGGGACATTAGCATGTCAGTAGCATCACCTGTTACGGAGTCCCTGTAAACCACACTTTATAGAAATATAAGCCTGGTCACAGGCCGGGCCGCGGGGGCGTTGACCCCCGAAACCCTCTCCAGGTAATCTCCAGGTAGATAAATTAGACACATATGCAACACTTGGGTATCTTTATTGAGGAAAACGTTTCGCCACACAATGGCTTCATCAGTCCAATACAAAGTAGAAAGGTGTAAGGAGAGGAGGAGTTTGAGGTAATCAGTCCCTCGGCCTGGAGTCGATGTGTTCAGTCCATCAATCTTGTAGTAAGTACAGCAGAGGGCAAAAGTAGTTGCTTATATACTGTAGACAGGTGAGGCGAAGCAGCAGGAGGCGGGGTCATAGTGGTACCATCCACTAGTCGAAGTAGGTCTTCGTCCGAAGGTTGGACAAGTGTTGAAGAATTCGTTTGTATCTCTGAACCACTCATTTACAATCTCCAGGTAGTGGGAGATTTGGAGAACCGGTTGAGAGAGACTGGCGCTCAGAGAACCGAAGCAGGAACTCCCTCGTAGAGTCTTGAAGACTATGGTGCTCTTCAACTTTCTTCACAGTACGTCCTTGTATTGATAGTCACTGGTGGGCGAAACGTCTACAAATAAAGATACCCAGATGTTGCACCAGTGTCTAAATCTTCATCTTGTCAGATAATTTCAACACGAAATCTTAGTTCCCGTGCACGTATTTAGTGCACGTGTACTTATTAGGTGCACGTGAACCTAGTACACGAGAACGTGTGGTAAATTCTTTAAAAATAGCAAAAATAAAAATATTCATATTGAAGATTCCCTAAAAAAAAGCGAATTACCAGAATTAATTGCTTTTTTTTTTTTTGCTATTATTCCCTCCTGTCTTTGAGAAGGGGGTCAATCACCCGACTATTATTGATTTCGTGAAAGATTTCCCATTGTGAGTTGAGCTCAGTGTGAGCGCTGCAAGGCTGCTTGTGTGTGCAATTGAATTAGGTCAAACCCTTTGTTGCAAAACACCAGTGGTGGTACTTCCCTCTGCTCTCTTAGGGGGTAAAGGGAAAAGGGGATGCTGGAGGTGGATGGGAGAGGGGTAGGAAACAACTAGAAAAGGGGAAAAAATGGAAAAGGAAATTGAGAGGAATGACACTGGTAATATATATATATATATATATATATATATATATATATATATATATATATATATATATATATATATATATATATATATATATATATATATATATATATATATATACACCTTGAGTTCTTGTGATAGTTTTATAAATTATAGAAACTAAAAAATGAGCAGACAGAATGCATGTTGTTGTTTTTTTTAAATGACATAGAGGTCATCATGGAGGTTTTGAGAATTTCGAAAAAAAAACAATGTTGATATTTTTTTTTTAATTTAGAACTAGCGTAGCAGAATGAAGAATCGCCCTCCGAAGATCGTGGATTGATGGACGGAATGAAATTAGAGAAGAAATTCAGCCAAAAATATAAAAAAATGGTGTAACCATTAGAAATTTTGAAAAAAAATATCATGCAATATTTGTGTAAAGACGAGGCACCACGAGCATATTTTGTACCCATGGTGATCGAGTAGTGGCCATTTCTGAGGGGAACAGGCTGGCGTCACCACGCTGCCTTACTCTGAGAAAACTTCCCCTCGTTCCACCTGTTGCTACTCTTGCAACAC
Source organism: Cherax destructor (assembly GCA_009830355.1). Classification (NCBI taxonomy): domain Eukaryota; kingdom Metazoa; phylum Arthropoda; class Malacostraca; order Decapoda; family Parastacidae; genus Cherax; species Cherax destructor. Next base: position 352,010 of record WNWK01000046.1, read on the forward strand.
TGCATAGCTCCTGATGACGCACAGAGACGTGTGAAAGATCTCGAGCTGAAGATTTCCAATCATCCGTGGCTTGTCTTGCATAGTTAAGGTATACATGTAAGTATACCTGGAGGGTATACTTAAATGTATACCCGTATACCCTCCAGGTATACATGTAAGGATACCCTTCTCTCTTCCCTCCTTCTCCTCCCCTTCTTCCCTCCACTCTTCTCTCTCTCTCCTTCCCTCCCCTCCTTCGTCCCTTCCCTCCTTCCTTCCCCTCCTTCTACACTCCCCCACTTTTCTTTGGTCTTGGAAATGTTCAACGGAACGTGAGTGATCAGATGGGACTTACATATTGATGTTCAACTGACCTGATCACTAGTTCCATTGTTGCACGCTGCACACCTCTGCAACGAACTAATGAGTTGAGTACTGGCTCTCCGCAAGGCTTACACACACACACACACACACACACACACACACCATTACCACCACTGTTGAACCATGACCCACTGGAGTGAGATATTAGACGTTGCTGCCTCGTTTACGTCACGATCTCAACGTTAACGACCCCATCGAAGTGAACGACTCTGTCCTCCCATTAACGACCTACATTGACGACCACATCTCAAAGGTCTCCATGCAGAGATAACACGTCTACGGATGTGATCTCTTCAAGAGGTTGGTGAAGGGCTCTTGACCCAAGTTCTTAGAGTTACCCTCTTCTTCCTCGGATCAAACCTGATTGTCTCCCGGGAGCTTTATGAACCATAAGGATTTTTTAGTTTTCCCAAGATAATAATAATAATAATTTCAACTATATATATATATATATATATATATATATATATATATATATATATATATATATATATATATATATATATATATATATATAAGATGGGGTCCACCTCTGGTGTCAATTGTGGGACCGATCTAAGTCTCTCACACACGCCTATTGGATGTTCTTTCCTCTCTAAATATCCAGACCACATCAACAACCCCTTCTCTACCTTCTGAATAAGTCTTGGTAACCCCACACCACCTAATCTCCAAGTTTCAAATTCTGTGCATAATATTCACACCACACATTGGCCTCACACACATCTCCACTGTCTCCAACCTCTTCACTGAGATGTTTAAAACCCATGTTTCACACCCACATAACAGTGCTGTACCACTTAAGCACAGCCCCCTTTTTTCCCTCTATTGATAACGTTCTTTGCCTCCACAAATGCCTCAACACACCACCCACCTATAATCTCCCAAAAGAACTGTGTCATCGGCAAAGAACAACTGTGACAACTTCTGTTTTGTGTTATATTCTTTTATCTTTCGATCCCACACCTGTTTCTAACACACTAACATTCTACTTCGTTACAACCCCATCTATAGATATGCTTAACAAATATGGTGACATCACAAATCCCTAAGGCCTAATTTTAATGGAAAATTATTTCTCTCTCTCCTACTTGCCCTGATTTAAGCTTTGCTATTCACTATAAAGTTCTTTACTGTTTCTAGTAACCTACCACCTGTTCCATACACTTGCAACATCTGCCACATTGCTCCCCTATCCACCCTATCATATACATTATATAAATCCATAATGCAACAGTTCCTTACTTTTACCAAAGTATTGGTAAACAGTCTACACATCCTCACTCTTCGTAAAACCTTCTTCTTCTTCCGCAATCCCTTTTTTCTGTCTTATCCTTAATTTTTTCAATATTAACTCTTCCATACACTTTATCCGGTTTACTTAACAGGCTTATTCGCCTACATTTCTCATATTCTCTTTTATACCCTTTTTTATTATACGAAGGAAGTCTCTGCTATCATGTAAGTACCCTCCCTCCTAACATGCAGATACTGTACAATTGAATCAACCATTCCAAAACTATATCGCTACCACCTTTTAACATTTCTCTATTGGTCCAATCTATCCCAGCTTCTTTACACTCTGTCTCAAGTAACTTCACCCATACTCACATCTGGCTCTTCCTTACTCCTAATAATCTTATACCTGCTTGTCCAATGCAAAAAAAAAATCACTGCCTCCTTTTCTTCATTAGTAACTCAAAATATTTCCTCCATCTTCCCAGAACCTACTCATCTAATGCCTCCCTTCCTTTGTTTAAAACTGTTATATCCAAGTTCCCTATTTAGCAGTTAATTTTGACTGGACTAACAGCCATCTTCCCTAGGCTTTCTCATCTTATTAACTTCGCTCCAGACCTTATTCATATTCTCAGCAAAATTTGCTGATGTAATGTCCCCCTCACTCAGTAGTTCTTCTTTTACACTTTCACCATTCTTTTAGCCTCTTTTACTCTCCATATCCTTCGTTCTCCATCTCTGTTACTACTCTTTATTTCATCATTCCACTAGTCACTCCTCCTCCCTCTGACACCCTCATTACTGCAGGGGCGCTGACCCCTGGAACTCTCTCCAGGTATACTCCAGGACCCCCCTCCTCCATACCTGTACTCTCCACCTTACCTTTCTCCCAGTAATTCCTCTCATCTTACTCTATCTCCTTTAATTTACTTTCACTTCTCTAACCCACTGATGACATTCACCTTGTTAGGTAAAAGGACACAAGTGCAACTAATGTGACATTTTATTGTGGCAACGTTTCGCTCTCCAGGAGCTTTGTAACGGCTTGACAAAGCTCCTGGAGAGCGAAACGTTGCTACAATGCCACAGATGCACTTGTGTCCTTTACCTAACATATTGCCGGTAATTCTACCAACATTAATACGACATTCCCCATGTATTCCATCTACCGCTATCACGGCAGCTAACATTGATTACTGGTCTGATATATCTTTAGGTCTGATATATCTGACATATCTGTTATATCTTTAATGGTCTGATATACCTTCAACAACATGCACCTCCTGAGGTCTACCCATCAGGCTTATACCAACTAATAGTTTAACAAATTGCTGTCATTACTCCGCCTTGTGTCATACCACACATACCCTTAATTCCTAAAATACGTGTGACCTCCCTTCATACCCACACAAAAGGGGAGAAACCCACCCACGCCCACTCCTGCCCACCCGTAGAGCCATAGTCACAAACCCCTTCGCCAATTCTCTTATAACCCACCCCACAAAAGTCTAACCACCCCCAACCCCACGCCCCCCACCCATCCCAGACGTCACATAAGGTCTATTGACTATCCATTGACGACTATTGACACAATGCGAGTGATATGATGGTTTAGGAGGGGTGATGGAGGGGTGGAGGAGGGGTGATGGAGGGGTGGAGGAGGGGTGATGGAGGGGTGGGAGTGAGGTACAACGCTCACTCTGATCAAGGCACTATTGTCTGCTATGTCGGAAGCCTCTACATGCCTCGATTTAATTATCAAAAGAGAGGCTCTGTTCTGCAGCTGATTTGTGTGTGTGTGTGTGTATGTGTGTGTGTGTGTAGTGTGTGTGTGTGTAGTGTGTGTGTATGTGTGTGTGTGTGTGTGTAGTGTGTGTGTGTGTGTGTGTGTAGTGTGTGTAGTGTGTGTGTGTGTAGTGTGTGTGTGTGTCTGTGTGTGTGTCTGTGTGTACTCACCTAATTGTACGCACCTAATTGTGGTTGCAGGGATCGAGACTCAGCTCCTGGCCCCGCCTCTTCGCTGTCCGCTACTGGGTCTCTGCTCTCCCTGCTCCATGAGCTTTATCATACCTTGTCTTAAAACTATGTATGGTTCCCGCCTCCACTATATCGTTCGCTAGACTATTCCACTTCCTAACTACTCTATGGCTGAAGAAATGCTTCCTAACATCCCTCTGACTCATCTGAGTCTTCAGCTTCCAGTTGTGTCCCCTTGTTTCTGTGTTCCCTCTCTGGAACATCCTGTCACTGTCTGTGTGTGTCTGTGTGTGTGTCTGTGTGTGTGTCTGTGTGTCTGACTGTCTAAGTACACATTATTATTAAGGATTGAGATAAGAAAAAGGAAGAAATAAGTAAAGATAAAGCCAAGGTCAGGTCAGGTCACGTGTGTTTTGAAGATTAAAACATTGACCAGTGTACTGGGAGACAAACATCAACAGAGGCTACACTGGGGGGGCAATTAATGAATGTTGATGTGTTTGAGGACTGAACAAGACGGTGTCTGTGAAGACTGCAAGTGAACTAAACATTCTTTCTGTGGTCTCTAAAATAAGGGGGGGGGAAAACATTGTTGTTAGTGCCAGCAGAACCAACAATTGTATTCCTGACGTCTGTGAGTGAGGCAGCAAAGTCACCAATGTATCGGAGGGGACAACAAGAGCAGGAAATGGAACAGACACCGGATGGTATCGGCGGAAACAGGAAAAAATATATAAACCCAATTGCCATGAAATAGATTTTCGTGACAAGTACAAGATTGATATCCAAAGGACAGAGATTATTATTATTAGTATTTCGAAAACCTAGAATACCAGAGAGCAAAATAAATACGGGCTTTTTCGTAAGAGAAATGAAGTGGGTTTGGCATCAGACGAGAGAATTTGAGGGGGCAAAAAATGAAATTTCAGATTCCGTCATTCTGAATCTGTGCACACAGCTGGGGATTTCGAAATGGAGAAATTGAGGACCACAAACACGGTAGCCACGGAGGAAGTGGGGAGAAATAAGACTTAGCTTGTGTACAATGAGGAGAGAAATGTGATAAATGGTTTAGAAAAATGAGATACTTTTGCAATATTTGGGAATCTTTATTGAGGAAACGTTTCGCCACACATTGGCTTCATCAGTCCAATACTGAGAAAAAGAGGAGGAGTTTGAGGTAATCAGTCCCTCAGCCTGGAATCGATGTGTTCGGTCCATCAGTCTTGAAGGAAGTACTTTCTAACTATTTTCCTCATGACTGAACACATCGATTCCAGGCTCTGAGGGACTGATCACCTCAAACTCCTCTTGTTCTACCTCTCTTCTTCGCATGGGACTGATGAAGTCACTGTGTGGCGTTCCTCAACACATAAACCCAAATGTTGCACAAGTGTCTTATTCTTCAAGAGGAGAAATGAGTGCACATGTCACTCTGTGTAGACAGTGTTGTAGACATGATCAAAATCAACAAAGAGTAGTAAGATTTTGTTCGGATTTTTAACCTGGAGGGTTAGCCACTGAGGTCCTTTAATCTTGTCCCCCCAGGATGCCACCCACACCAGTCGACTAACACCCAGGTACCTACTTACTTCTAATTGAACAGGGACAGCCGGTGTCTTAAGGAAACACGTCCTAATGTTTCCACCCGTACCGGAGATCGAACCGCGGGCCTCAGCGCGTGAACTGAGTGCGCTACCAACCCAGCTAAGGGACAAGTTTAGCTCTTTCATAATGTTCCCTGAAGAGACTATAAGATATAAGGGACAGCCCAAAACAGTAACAAAATTTAGGAATAGTAAGTAGTTTAATAATAGTAGTTACAGTTTGAGAATAGTAGTTTGAGAATAGTAGTTTGAGAATAGTAGTTTGAGAATAGTAGTTTGAGAATAGTAGTTTGAGAATAGTAGTTTGAGAAAAGTCATAGTTTGAAAATAGTAACTATTTTAAAAATAGCAGCTATAGTTTAAGAATAGTAGCTATAGTTTGTGACTAGTTATAGTTTGATAATAGTAGCTACAGTCTGAGGATAGTCATCTTTTTAAGAAAACCATTTAGAATCCTTGCCAAGACAACTGGAATATGTGAAACATTTTGAATTTCTCTTTGGAAATGATGTTCCTGGCGGCCCCGTCTCTGGCCTGGCTATGGAGACGTCGACTACGCTCTCTGTCGTAAGTCATCGTAACTCGGGAGTGACGGAAGAGAAGGAACGTCGTTACCAGCATCTGGAAGAAGGGGACAGGGGATGGAGGTTGAGGGGAAGGGGGTTGAGGGGGAGGGGGTTAAGGGGGAAGGGGGTGGAAGGGGAGGTATACACATTCTGTCACTCGGAGCTCAGCCCACACATCACCTCGCACATTATTGAAGTCGTAACTCATCTGACGCTAATGTTCTTGTTGCTGGTGGTGGTGGTGGTGGTGGTGCTAGTGGTGGTGGTATTGTTGCTGGTGGTGGTGTTGTTGTTGTTGTTGGTGGTGGTGTTGTTGTTGTTGGTGGTGGTGGTGCTAGTGGTGGTGGTATTGTTGTTGCTGGTGGTGGTGTTGTTGGTGGTGGTGGTGGTGGTGGTGTTGTTGGTGGTGGTGGTGTTGGTGGTGGTGGTGGTGGTGCCAGTGGTGGTGGTGTTGTTGTGGTGGTGGTGGTGGTGGTGGTGTTGTTGGTGGTGGTGGTGTTGGTGGTGGTGGTGTTGTTGGTGGTGGTGGTGTTGGTGGTGGTGGTGTGTTGGTGGTGTTGTGTGTGGTGGTGTGTAGGTGGTGGTTTGTTGTTGGTGGTGGTGGTGGTGGTTGTTGTTGGTGGTGGTGGTGGTGGTGGTGTGTTGTGGTGGTATTGGTGTGTGGTGGTGGTGCAGTGGTGGTGTATGTTGTTGGTGGTGGTGGTGGTGTGTGTTGTATGTTGGTGGTGGTGGTGGTGGTGCTAGTGGTGGTGGTATTGTTGTTGCTGGTGGTGGTGGTGTTGTTGTTGGTGGTGGTGGTGTTATTGTTGCTGGGGATGGGGGTGGTGTTGGTGGTGGTGCTGCTGGTCGTAGTGGTAGTAGTAGTGGTGGTGCTGTTGGTCGCAGTGGTGGTGGTGCTGGTAGTGGTAGTGGTGGTAGCATCATGCTGGTGGTATCAGTGTTGACAACACAGCAACAGTAATCACCTTGTACCCCCTACAACACCAACGTCAACAACAACCAACAACACCAACTACAGCAGTCTCACCAGAGTCAGGTATGCTGATACAAGATACAATAATCATCTTACATATGCCACCTACATTACACACATAATTAGATTGAACTATAGTCTATCATCAAAGCGAAAAACAATAGATAGTGACGTAGATTACAGCTATAAGTCTGTCTATCTGATGGAAAATGTGGAATATCTCTCTCTCTCTCTCTCTCTCTCTCTCTCTCTCTCTCTCATCTTCCTCACACAAAACAACAACAACAATAAATAAATATAAAATATATAAAAAGTGTCTATCGACAAGTGTCTTTGACAGATGTGAACTAACTGTGGGTAAAACGTTTCATATCTTTAAATTATATTATTAATAGTAGTAGTAATAGTAGTAGTGGTGGTGGTAATAGTAGTAGTAATATTATTATTACAATTATTATTATTCTTATTATCACAATTATTATTAATCATCATGATCATCCTTATAATGAAATGACTCCGACGTGTGTGTGTGTGTGTGTGTGTGTGTGTGTGTTGCAACACTAAGTTGCAAGTAAGTGCAACAGCAAACAATAAGGTCTCTTGAGGTTGCAGGACAGCAACAATAGTGTAAAAAAAAGGTCCGTTGTGAGTCAAAAAGTTTGTTGCAGGGCTGCTACAATGTTGCAGGCCGGGGTGGGGGGGAGGAGGGGAGGGGAGGGAAGAAGAAAGAGAGAGGGGGGAGAGGAGGAAGTCATTGTAACATTGTGGGATCATTGTAGCCCGAGTGTCATTGTGATAAGAGGAGAGCAGTGGAGAGCTCTTGCCTCTCTTTCTCACTCTTCCTCTTTTTTCTTCTTTCTTCCTCTTCTTCTTCTCCTCCCTCTGCATCTTTCTCTTCCAACTTTTCCTTCCTTTCCTCCTTCCCCACCTTCTTTGCTCCCTATTTCTCCGGTTCTCCTAGTGTCTCCTCCTCTTCCTCCTCGTGAATCCTCTTCACCATCCATCTCCTGCTCCAAACTCCCCCTCCTCTTCTTTTCCTCTCCCCTCCTCAACCTCCCCTCCTCTTCTCTTCCTCTCCCCTCCTCAACCTCCCCCTCCTCTTCTCTTCCTCTCCCCTCCTCAGCCTCCCCCTCCTCTTCTCTTCCTCTCCCTCCTCAGCCTCCCCTTCTCTTCTCTTCCTCTCCCCTCCTCAACCTCCCCCTCCTCTTATCTTCCTCTCCCCTCCTCAGCCTCCCCCTCCTCTTCTCTTCCTCTCCCCTCCTCAGCCTCCCACGACTCTCACCTCTGCCACTGTGGCTCAGTATGGCTACTTGATGAACATTGTTAGTGTTTTCTCTCAAGAGCCTCATTTTGTTCCTCCAGGGTTTAATTCTTTGGTGCATCGTAGCCACGCCTGGACCACACATCTGCTTCTCCTCTCGTCGATTCCTGAAGGCTGCGTGTGTTGCCGCTCCTTCTGTAGCTTCACTTCTGCCCTTGTCTTGCCTACTGCTGTGACTGCCTCTGGTAAAGCTATCGTCTGACCTACCTTCTGGGATGCTTCGGCATCTGTGTGTGTGTGTGTGTGTGTCTCTCTCTTTGATGACGGAAAGAACGTATTTTGAATTAAATCAACTGCTTCTGTTGCTTCTGCTACCACTACTACTAATACTACTACTGCTACTACTACTAATACTACTACTACTACTACTACTACTAATACTACTAATATTACTAATACTACTACTACTTCTGAACCGAAGCAGTTAAAAGCATTCCCTCAATTTCCCAGACGATAAAGTCCCTACTCTTGTACTTCGAGTAGGTTAATGTTTCTCGTCAATGACTTAAAGAGCGTCTTCTGAATCAAGCCATCTGCTTCCATTCCTTCCTCTTACTGCACTGCTCTCTGGCCTTCCTCTCTCCTCTTTACCTCCAGGGAAAAGTCTTTTTCTGACTTAACCTCCAGGAGAGCCGTGTGAGGTTGCGTTATCACGCAACCTCTTAGTGCATTTTGGCTTATTTTTTTTTCGCCTCTCGTCCGGCTCTTGCTTTTCATTGTGGAGGGATGGAGAAGGTCCTTCTGGGATCCTCTTACAGGATCGTCGAGTGTCCTCCAGATAAATGTCACTGTTAAAGCCCGTCAACAACAGTGTTTAAACAATCCTTATTGTGTACATTTTCAACCTTTGTTTGCCTGTTTGGTTAGTCTTGATTGTGTGCTTAACTTACGAGTGTGTGACCGTTTGTGTCTAAGAGAGAGAGAGAGAGAGAGAGAGAGAGAGAGAGAGAGAGAGAGAGGGAGGGAGGGGGAGAGCGTTTGGTTGCATGATTGTGTGTCTATTTGAATGTTTATTCTCTGTTTGTTTTATCTCTAATTCTGTATTTACTTGACCCCTTCCTCTGCTTGACCCTTTGACACTGCTGGCCAATTGACTCAGCATCAACCCTCACTATTCTTATATATATATATATAATATATATATATATATATATATATATATATATATATATATATATATATATATATATACACCCTCTCTCATCTTCTCATCTCTTTCCCACCAATTGCTCAAATACTCCTCCGATGGTTATTTGCCTCTCCCCTCTTTTTCAGATCTCTCACTCACGCCTTCTCTCTTTCTCCCCTCTTCGCCAACGCCCACCCCGTTATCTGGGTGTGGGCGCACGCCCAGCAGGAGGGCAAACCCTGTACGTGCTTATAGTCTGCCATGGATCTTGCCTTACACCACCCACTCCTCTCCCTGCCTCCCTGTACCACCCTCTTGGCTCCCTTTACCATCTCTTTAGCTCCCTTTACCACCCCTGACTCTTCTCCCTGCTTCTCCACACTTAGTTTCTCTTCTTAAATCTACTCTTCCCTAACTGTATTGACCCTTTCTGCCTCACTAACTCTCCTAACTATCCCTGCCTGTAAGGGCTGGGTCGTCCTGAGAGATGGTAATTGTCAAGTGAGAGTAACACCAGCTCTGCTGGAGGGTGACCCTTGAAGCTGTGGTAGCTGATGAACCTTTAATGGAATACTGGACGATATCCTCATTGTTGACACTACTGAAGTCTCCCAGCTCAGGCTGACACTACTGAAGTCTCCCAGCTTAGACTGACACTACTGAAGTCTCCCAGCTCAGACTGACACTACTGAAGTCTCCCAGCTCAGGCTGACACTACTGAAGTCTCCCAGCTCAGGCTGACACTACTGAAGTCTCCCAGCTCAGGCTGACACTACTGAAGTCTCCCAGCTCAGGCTGACACTACTGAAGTCTCCCAGCTCAGGCTGACACTACTGAAGTCTCCCAGCTCAGGCTGACACTACTGAAGTCTCCCAGCTCAGACTGACACTACTGAAGTCTCCCAGCTCAGGCTGACACTACTGAAGTCTCCCAGCTCAGGCTGACACTACTGAAGTCTCCCAGCTCAGGCTGACACTACTGAAGTCTCCCAGCTCAGGCTAAGACAATTCAACACAGTTACGCATCTTGTGTTTTTAATATGATAAGGAAACATAGCTGGTGTTGCCACTGTATGAGTCTCATGTAGAAGTGAGTGGCAACACTGCTGTGTTGCCACTGTATGAGTCTCATGTAGAAGTGAGTGGCAACACTGCTGTGTTGCCACTGTATGAGTCTCATGTAGAAGTGACTGGCAACACTGCTGTGTTGCCAGTGTATGAGTCTCATGTAGAAGTGAGTGGCAACACTGCTGTGTTGCCACTGTATGAGTCTCATGTAGAAGTGAGTGGCAACACTGCTGTGTTGCCACTGTATGAGTCTCATGTAGAAGTGAGTGGCAACACTGCTGTGTTGCCACTGTATGAGTCTCATGTAAGTGAGTGGCAACACTGCTGTGTTGCCACTGATGAGTCTCATGTAGAAGTGAGTGGCAACACTGCTGTGTTGCCACTGTATGAGTCTCATGTAGAAGTGAGTGGCAATACTGCTGTGTTGCCACTGTATGAGTCTCATGTAGAAGTGAGTGGCAACACTGCTGTGTTGCCACTGATGAGTCTCATGTAGAAGTGAGTGGCAACACTGCTGTGTTGCCACTGTATGAGTCTCATGTAGAAGTGAGTGGCAACACTGCTGTGTTGCCACTGTATGAGTCTCATGTGAAGTGAGTGGCAACACTGCTGTGTTGCCACTGTATGAGTCTCATGTAGAAGTGAGTGGCAACACTGCTGTGTTGCCAGTGTATGAGTCTCATGTAGAAGTGACTGGCAACACTGATGTGTTGCCACTGTATGAGTCTCATGTAGAAGTGACTGGCAACACTGCTGTGTTGCCAGTGTATGAGTCTCGTGTAGAAGTGACTGGCAACACTGCTGTGTTGCCAGTGTATGAGTCTCGTGTAGAAGTGACTGGCAACACTGCTGTGTTGCCAGTGTATGAGTCTCGTGTAGAAGTGACTGGCAACACTGCTGTGTTGCCAGTGTATGAGTCTCGTGTAGAAGTGACTGGCAACACTGCTGTGTTGCCAGTGTATGAGTCTCGTGTAGAAGTGACTGGCAACACTGCTGTGTTGCCACCAGGATCAACTTGGAAGTATCATGTAAATGTATCCAAAAGAAAGTGTTCCATGTATGATCTTCCTTAGAAATGGGTATGCCTGTTTTGCCAGTGTATATTCAGTGTAGAGGATGGCAACCTGTGTGTTGCGTGTATGACTCTGTAGAGTGCTGGCAACACTGCTGTGTTGCACCTAGTACTGTGTAGAGTATCCTAGTGTTTGCAGGTATACTCTTAGTACTGGGTATACCAGTGCTGGGTATACCTTAGTAGCTGGGAGTATACCTAGTGCTGGGGATACCTTAGTCTGGGAGTATACCTTAGTGTTAGGGGTATACCTTAGTGATGGGGTATACCTTAGTGCTGGGGTATACCTTAGTGCTGGGGTATACCTTAGTGACTGGGGATATAATCCTTAGTGCTGGGGTATACCTTAGTATGGAGGTATACCTTAGTGCTGGGGTATACCTTAGTGCTGGGGGAATACCTTAGTGCTGCGGGTATACCTTAGTGCTGGGGTATACCTTTGTAGTGGGAGTATACCTTAGTGCTAGGGGTATACCTTAGTACTGGGAGTATACCTTAGTGCTGGGGGTATACCTTAGTGCTGGGGGTATACCTTAGTGCTGGGGGTATACCTTAGTGCTGGGGTATACCTTAGTGCTGGGAGTATACCTTAGTGCTGGGGTATACCTTAGTTGTGCTGGGGTATACCTTAGTGCTGGGGTATACCTTCTGTAGTGCTGGGGTATACCTTAGTGCTGGGGTATACCTTAGTGCTGGGGTATACCTTAGTGGGGGTATACCTTAGTGCTAGGGGTATACCTTAGTGCTGGGGTATACCTTAGTGCTGGGGTATACCTTAGTGCTGGGGGTATACCTTAGTGCTGGGGTATACCTTAGTGCTGGGGTATACCTTAGTGCTGGGGTATACTCTTAGTGCTGGGGTATACCTGCTAGGTATACCTTAGTGCTGGGGTATACCTTAGTGCTGGGGTATACCTTAGTGCTGGGGTATACTCTTAGTGCTGGGGTATACCTTAGTGCTGGGTATACCTGGCTGGGGTATACCTTAGTGCTGGGGTATACCTTAGTGCTGGGGTATACCTTAGTGCTGGGGTACCATGCGGATCCTTAGTGCTGGGGGTATACCTTAGTGCTGGGGTATACCTTAGTGCTGATCCTTAGTGCTGGTGCTGTTATCCTTCTGCATCATTTTATCCTTCTCCTATCCTTCTCCATCCTTCCTTCATCCTCTCCATCCTTCCTCCATCCTTCCTTCCATCCTTCCACTTATCCTTCCTCCATCCTTCCATCCTCCTTTCCTCCATCCTTTCCCTCCTCATCCTTCCCATCTCCATCCTTCTATCCTTCTCCATCTTCTATCCTTCCTCCTCTCCTCCATCCTTCCTCCATCCTTCTCCATCCTTCCTCCATCCTTCCCTCCATCCTTCCCTCCATCCTTCCCTCTCCATCCTTCTCTCCTCCATCCTTCCTCCATCCTTCCCTCCATCCTTCCCTCCATCCTTCCTCCATCCTTCCTCCATCCTTTCCTCCTCCATCCTTCCTCTCCTCTCCTTCCTCCATTCCTCCATCCTTCCTCCATCCTTCCCTCCATCCTTCCTCTCCATCCTTCCCTCCATCCTTCCTCTCCATCCTTCCTCCATCCTTCCCTCCATCCTTCCCTCCATCCTCCTCCATCCTTCCTCCATCCTTCCTCCATCCTTCCCTCCATCCTTCCCTCCATCCTTCCCTCCATCCTTCCCTCCATCCTTCCTCTCCATCCTTCCTCATCCTTCCTCCATCCTTCTCTCCATCCTTCCTCCATCCTTCCTCCATCCTTCCCTCCATCCTTCTCTCCATCCTTCCCTCCATCCTTCCCTCCATCCTTCCCTCCATCCTTCCCTCCATCCTTCCCTCCATCCTTCCCTCCATCCTTCCTCCATCCTTCCCTCCATCCTTCCCTCCATCCTTCCATCCTTCCCTCCATCCTTCCCTCCATCCTTCCCTCCATCTTGTCCTCTTTTGCTCTATCTTGGGAAAGAGGGAGATAAAGTTAGTGTGAGTGAGTGAATGAGGAAGGGAGTGAAGGAGGGAGGGAGAGAAGGAAGGAGGGAGTGAAGGAGGGAGGGAGAGAAGGAAGGAGGGAACAGTGCACCTGTGTACCAGTCTTCTCACTTTCCTTCATCGGACATCTGACCTCCCTCCCACCTGCACATTCCTCCCTTTCCCCCCTCCCTCTACAACTCCTTTTCCCCTCCTCTACAATCCTTTCCCTCCTCTACAACTCCCTTTCCCCTCCCTCTACAACTCCTTTCCCTCCTCTACAACTTCCTTTCCCCTCCCTCTACAACTCCCTTTCCCCCTCCCTCTACAACTCCCTTTTCCCCTCCTCTACAACTTCCTTTCCCCCCTCCCTCTACAACTCCCTTTTCCCCTCCCTCTACAACTCCCTTTCCCCCTCCCTCTACAACTCCCTTTACCCCTCCCTCTACATTTCCCTTTCCCCCCTCCCTTTACATCTTTCCCCTCTCCTCTCTTCCCCTCTTTCGTCTTTTCCCTCCCATTTTTTCCGCCTCTTCCCTCTCCTTGGCTTTATCTGCTATCCCTCTCATTTCACACACTCATCTGGGTCTCTTTCTCCTCCCTCTCTCTCCCACTCTTTCTCCCCTCTTTCTCTCCCCCTCTCTCATTCTTTCTTCCATAAGAACATAAGAAAGGAGGAACACTGCAGCAGGCCTGTTGGCCCATACTAGGCAGGTCCTTCCCTCTCTATCTCCCCTCCTTCTCTCTTCTTTCTTTTTCTTCTCCTATCTCTCTCTCCCCCTCTTTCTCTATAAAAGCCCATACTATTACCAACTATCTACACTAAGCTTCTCTCTCCTATGTGTATTGTTCCAGTCACGGTACTGTGTTACCTACTATCTATACTATCTGTAGGTATCCACTATTACCTACTAATCATAACATTGACTATTGGTAGGATGCTCGTCTCACATCGGAAATAACCCGGTTTGAACCCTGGGCGAGGGTGAGTCCTGTAAGCGAGTCCCTTACACCTGCTGTCACTCTACACCTGACAGTAAGTAGGTACCTGGGTGTTAATCACCTTACATATGCTGTCACTCTACACCTGACAGTAAGTAGGTACCTGGGTGTTAATCACCTTACATATGCTGTCACTCTACACCTGACAGTAAGTAGGTACCTGGGTGTTAATCACCTTACATATGCTGTCACTCTACACCTGACAGTAAGTAGGTACCTGGGTGTTAATCACCTTACATATGCTGTCACTCTACACCTGACAGTAAGTAGGTACCTGGGTGTTAATCACCTTACATATGCTGTCACTCTACACCTGACAGTAAGTAGGTACCTGGGTGTTAATCACCTTACATATGCTGTCACTCTACACCTGACAGTAAGTAGGTACCTGGGTGTTAATCACCTTACATATGCTGTCACTCTACACCTGACAGTAAGTAGGTACCTGGGTGTTAATCACCTTACATATGCTGTCACTCTACACCCGACAGTAAGTAGGTACCTGGGTGACTACGTACTGCTGTGGGTCGCATCCTGGGAAGGGCGAGGTGTATAGGAAGGCTTTGTATACTAGCTATAAGAATAAGCCCTTCTTCTTCTTCTTCTTCTTCTTCTTCTTCTTCTTCTTCTTCTTCTTCTTCTTCTTCTTCTTCTTCTTCTTCTTCTTCTTCTTCTTCTTCTTCTTCTTCTTCTTCTTCTTCTTCTTCTTCTTCTTCTTCTTCTTCTTCTTCTTCTTCTTCTTCTTCTTCTTCTTCTTCTTCTTCTTCTTCTTCTTCTTCTTCTTCTTCTTCTTCTTCTTCTTCTTCTTCTTCTTCTTCTTCTTCTTCTTCTTCTTCTTCTTCTTCTTCTTCTTCTTCTTCTTCTTCTTCTTCTTCTTCTTCTTCTTCTTCTTCTTCTTCTTTCTTCTTCTTCTTCTTCTTCTTCTTCTTCTTCTTCTTCTTCTTCTTCTTCTTCTTCTTCTTCTTCTTTCTTCTTCTTCTTCTTCTTCTTCTTCTTCTTCTTCTTCTTCTTCTTCTTCTTCTCTCTTCTCTCTCTCCTCTTCTCCTCCTCCTCTCTCCTTCTCTCCCATCTCCAACACTCTTCCTTTCTCTCCCCATCCCCTCCCACACTCTTCCTTTCTCTCCCCATCCCTCCCACACTCTTCCTTTCTCCCCATCCCTCCCACACTCTTCCTTCTCCCCATCCTCCCACCTCTTCCTTTCTCTCCCCATCCCCTCCCACACTCTTCCTTTCTCTCCCCATCCCCTCCCACACTCTTCCTTTCTCTCCCCTCCAACCTCTCCCTTTGTGGCCTTCCTTGGCTGAGTGTTTACCTGGTGGCACTGCTAGTGCCTCGTTCTGGTAACATCTGCAGTGCCAGCCTCGACAAGTACCTCCTGTGGGAGCTATCTTCAAGTGTTGGTTTGTGGCTCTCTCCATGTCATGTCGTGAGTAGCTTTCTCTCTCTCTCTCTTTATACAGGGTTTTGCAAGGTTAGGTTAAGGTTCCTAACTTTATTTACAAGCTAAGAGCTGTTACCTGCCTCAGCTCATTGAAAAGTCTCTCTCTCTCTCTCTCTCTCTCTCTCTCTCTCTCTCTGAAGAGTTTGCATCTCGTTATATCTTCCGTGTTGGTTTCGAGAAGTGTTGATGAGTTTTACACAGAATGAGTGTTGAGTGGCGGAGTGTGTGTTGCTGCTACCCAGTAAAGAAACACTGCTGAATAATACGTCATTTATAACCACAAAACTACCAAATTCACCCTCACCACCACACCAACAACCACCCCACCACTCTCCCTCTCCACCGCTCTCCCTCTCCACCACTCACAGTACTACCAGACATCAACAAACATGGTGTACCAGCTGAAGACAATGGCTATATACATCAGTCTCTTTCATGACCTTTTCCAAAGCACTCATCAAGCAAGGCCTTTTTTAATTAATCATTTTCTCCCTTTCTCCCTCGATCCACAGGGAGTTGGACCCTACCTGACAAACATAAGAACAATGGAGAGACACGATTAGACTCCCTTCCTCTCATAACTAATTCAGGGCTGAGGCTCCATTCAAGCCTTGATTATTTTTGCTCTTCGTAGAGTAGGAACTAGCGGCAGCTTGCTTTACCTTGCTCTCTGGTGTTTATTCTGGGTCTTCGTGTGTGTGTGTGTGCGCGTGTGCGTGAGTGAGTGTGTGTGTGTGTGTGTGTGTGTGTGTGTGTGGGAGGGTGTGTGTGTGTTATGTAATTTTTTTCACTTTAAATTCTCTCTCTCTGACCCTCTTGTTTTTGCATGGGACGAAGAATAGAGTATTTCTCTCTTTCTCTATTTCTGTTCTCTCTCTCTCTCTCTCTCTCTCTCCTATTTTTTCCCTTCCTTCACCTTTTCTAACTCCCGAAACCAATCCGGACCCTCCGGAACCCCGGTGAAAAATTCAGCCCAATATGCAGACTTATCAAAGCTTTATACGGAGCAATAACTGCAGAAGTCGCCTTTTCCATCTCTTCTTTTACCAGCATCCTTTTCTTGACGTCCAGATGGGCTCCTGGCTGCTCCCAACCATCCCCAACTACTGCAAACTCTATCCTTTACTGAATACGTTTCGCCCACACAGTGAGCTTAAAGTCACAAAAAGAGCTGTTGTAACCTGATAAAGCCCACGGTGTGGGCGAAACGTCGTCGATAAAAGATCGGATTATACTGACATTTCTCCCGTCGTGTAGGTGTTATATGCCCTTTTTCTCGTTGATATTCTCTTACGCGCTACGAAATGATCCTCAGCTGAGCTTCGAAAGATTTTATTTTTTATTTCTCCAAACCTCCGTGACTACGAAGCCGCTGAAGATGTCTGGGAGCGTCCAGAAGGAGGAGGATCCATCTGCGAGTTGATAGAGTTGGATACCTGGGAGCCAGGTAAGTTTGCATTCACTTGGTTACTCGTGGTTACATGCTGGTAGTCATATATAAAAAATTAATTATAACCATAATTTTTAAAGTAAGCCAACGGAAGGCCTCGGTCAGATGGCCAAAAGCTGTGGATCATTATATGACTAAGACCCGCGTCAGGAAACACTTGTCCTGTTTCCTGACAAATTTTACCTAACTTAAGCTGGCGGTGTCCTGGGTGGTGTCCAAGTCTTGGGATTCTTGAATCTGGAGCCTCAGAATCTCTAAATGGGGAACTTTGGAATCCCATTAAGGATCTCTTGTCCTTTCAAAGGTGTTGAAATCCGGTGTTGTTTCAAGCAGAACACGCTTCCATTGTTTTATTGTTCCAGCCCCATGATATTGTGACTTGTTCTAGCCATGATGTTGTGACTCTTGTTGTTCCAGTTACGGCATTGTTACTGGAACAATACTAACTACTACTACTACTACTACTACTACTACTACTACTACTACTACTACTACTACTACTACTACTACTACTACTACTCACTCTACTCTCTACTCTCTACTACTACTACTACTACTACTACTACTACTACTCTACTACTACTCTACTACTACTACTACTACTACTACTACTACTACTACTACTACTACTACTACTACTACTAGTATTACTTCTGCCTACAACGATTATATAACACCGTGCACCTCACTTTAATACCTATATATACCCTTAGTGTTCATGCAGTGTTTACAACGGCTTGACAAAGCTCCTGGAGAGCGAAACGTTGCCATAATAAAAATTTCGTATTAGTTGTACTAGTGTCCTTTTACCTAACATGTTGTCA
>WNWK01000046.1:375000-485000 GCA_009830355.1 Cherax destructor
AGTATTTTGTATGTCGTTATCATGTCTCCTCTGACCCTTCTTTCCTCCAGTGTTGTTAGTCCTATTTCCCTCAACCTTTCTTCATAAGACAGACCCCTGAGTTGTGGAACTAACCTTGTCGCAAACCTTTGCACTTTCTCTAGTTTCCTTACGTGCTTGACCAGGTGTGGGTTCCAGACTGGTGCTGCATATTCTAGTATGGGCCTGACGTACATGAGTATGTGTGTGTGTGTGTGTGTGTGTGTGCGCGCGCGCGCGCGTACTCACCTAATTGTGGTTGCAGGGGTCGAGTCACAGCTCCTGGCTCCGCCTCTTCACTGGTCGCTACTAGGTCCACTCTCTCCGCTCCATGAGCTTTATCATGTGTGTGTGTGTGTGTGTGTGTGATACTAGATGTAAGGAAACTCACCCATAATCCACCTCTCTCTCTCTCTCTCTCTCTCTCTCAACTCTTCCACCCCCTCACATTACCTCGCTCATTACCTCTTCTATTCACCCTTCCTCTTTCCATTCTCCACTTCCTGCCTTCCCATTCCCCCTTCACCCCTACCTAGATCGAAATGTTATCTGCCCACCCAATTACACAGCCAAACACCCGCCCACACGCCCACACACCCACCCATCTTCATGTTTGGGGGGAGGGGGACTTTCACTGGTATGCAAATGAGGTAAAGTGAGAATTAGGCCACCCATGGGACTCTTTCATCATTAACCTCATTGATGTCACACCCATTAATTGGTTAGCCTATGTTGTCAATCTCCAACCAATATTTAGCACTTAATGTGTGATGCTCTCTCTCTCTCTCTCTCTCTCTCTCTCTCTCTCTCTCTCTCTCTCTCTCTCTCTCTCTCTCTCTCTCTCTCTCAATGCTCCCAGAAAGCTATCCCTGTATCCCACAAGCTCAGCCCCATCTACACTGATGATCCGATATAACAGTGCAAATGCGGCACAATTTTCTGAAAAACTGAAGATCCGATACCGTCAGGAGACCTGTGTCCCTAGGTCTGTGTCCCTAGGTCTGTGTCCCTAGGTCTGTGTCCCTAGGTCTGTGTCCCTAGGTCTGTGTCCCTAGGTCTGTGTCCCTAGGTCTGTGTCCCTAGGTCTGTGTCCCTAGGTCTGTGTCCCTAGGTCTGTCTCCCTAGGTCTGTCCCTAAGCCTGTGTCCCTAGATCTGTGTCCCTAGGTCTGTGTCCCTAAGCTTGTGTTTCTAATCCTGTGTCTTTATGCTTGTGTCCCTGGCTATTGACTGAAGCCGCCATGTTGTTTACAATCGTCAGCTGACCTGTCACAACGTCAGCTGACCTGTCAAAACATTTGGGCCTGTGATGACCCCTCACAGTACTGCCAATATTTGTCTGTTGACGTTTGTCTATTAGTAATGTTAACAATTAGAAAGGTAGACAGGTAGACTCTGAGGAGAATGACTTTGAATTAATGGATAGTGTGAATGGTCCCAAATACACACACACACACACAGGAGCTGTGACTCGACCCCTGCAACCACAACTAGGTGAGTACAGGGTCTACGACAGTAATCACCACAGTGGACCAACGTAAAACAAAGCAGCAGAACCCACCAGCTGTTCCGATATTAATCACCCAATTAGATTTCGATTACGAATCCGTTCGGAAGCGATTTACGAATGTCGTTCGTGTTGAAAACGTACGAGACCAGCTGTCCGTGAGTTATGGACCTGAGGGCCGCTGCTGTTGCTGTTGTTTCTGCCTGGCCGCTGCTTTTTGAATCGCTGTGTTATGATTTTTTTCCTGTCGAGGAGTCTATCGTCTGGCGTCCATGGTGACTACGTCTGCTGGTCCCACTGTTAAAGCTTCGACGTCGTTATTCGTGTGTCGACACGCGGGTTGAGAGAGTTGTCAGGATGGATGAAGTGCTGGCAGGATGGATGAAGTGCTGGCAGGATGGATAGAGTGCTGGCAGGATGGATAGAGTGCTGGCAGGATGGATAGAGTGCTGGCAGGATGGATAGAGTGCTGGCAGGATGGATAGAGTGCTGGCAGGATGGATAGAGTGCTGGCAGGATGGATAGAGTGCTGGCAGGATGGATAGAGTGCTGGCAGGATGGATAGAGTGCTGGCAGGATGGATGAAGTGCTGTCTAGATGGGATCCTACTATAGCAGGAAGATGGTACTTGAACCACTTGCAATAAAGAAGTGGACGAGGGGCACGAACTGAGGTCTGTAAATTGCCAGTCCGACGCTCTACTGTCTCGGTCACCTGGACTTCTAAGGGAAAGGAATCGGAGCTAATACTTACTGAATTATATTCCGTCAGAGGCACCAACTATCCATTACTCTTGAATATGGGTAATAAACCAAGCGAGCGGAAGGAACCTTGGATGCAAACGGACGTACGTGAGATAGACGTCCATCGGAGCGTCCGTCCGTGCCAGATATCAGGCCGGTTATGGCCTTATAAATCAGGGAATGAGTGAACAGTATTGGCCCAGTACCCATGATAAGACTCGGGAGAAAGGACAAAAAATAATAATGGGGCGTGGGTGGAGGGCGAGGATCCGTAATGTAAATACACTCTGGCTTGGCCACCTCTGCCTCGCCTTTGTCAACAATGGCGGCGTCTCCAGCGTTCACGTGTGCAAAAATCACTTAAAAACGTCGAAATAGCTAGAATTTGAACCATATGATGAAATTTAATGAAACAGCCTACCTGTTTGTAAAGCAAATCGTCAAGATATTAGAAAATCATCACATAAAAACAGAGAGATGACGAGAAATGTCTAGGAAGAGTGATAGCAAGACTGCTTCCATTATCTAAGACATTAACCCTTATTTTTCTTCCATTAATCTCTCTTCCCTGACCCACAGGTTCTATATCCCAATATGCAGAACAACCACTGTGAAATAATAGTGAAATTCCTCAGTTGTTGTTCTGCATATACGTATGTACGTATTTTTTTCCTGCCCTGTCTCAGGGCCTAGTGGCGGGGGACAGAAGCGTCCTGGAGTATACCTGAGAGAGAGTTTCGGGGGTCAACGCCCCCGCGGCCCGGTCTGTGACAACGGTCATGACAACGTATTGATTGTCTTAGTTTCTTGAGTCGCTCCATCATGGGGACGTCTAACAATATTAGAGAAGCCAGACATACAAGATACTTAATTATTAGAGAAATCTAAATTAATGTAAAATTCTTGTGGATTCCGTCACACTGAATTACTCCAGCCAGAGAAAGTACCATGAAGAAAAAAGTGTTATATGCCTTTGGTATATCTGTATCTAGTATTTGGAATAAGATTAGGAGAGAAGTAAATAATGACTCCGAATATCATTTAGTAATGCAATTAAAAATAAAAAAAAAGGCACAATACCGTGACTGGAACAATACACAAATAACCCGCACTTAGAAAACAGGAGCTTACGACGACGTTTCGGTCCGACTTTGACCATTTACAAAGTCACACTAACAGAAAGAAAAGGAGACAGTATATATAGGCCAGCAGACAAGGATAGCCTGACCGTAGATGAGTGTTTACGATAACTTGTAATGTGAACACTGACTGATGTTGTAGTAGCCAGACTTAGACTTGGTTACAAGTACTTCTGGTAGTTTGGCAGACACACATATGATGATCAAACTAAATGCAAATTATGTGGTCAGCCTCATGGTCACCATCAATAATATGTGGTATCCACTGGAAGGATATGGGGTCCACAATAAACTCTGTCTCTCTGTCTCTGTCTGTCTGTCTCTCTGTCTCTCTGTCTCTGTCTCTCTCTCTCTCTCTCTCTCTCTCTCTCTCTCTCTCTCTCTCTCTCTCTCTTCCTCCCCTCTTACGTTTCCCCTCTCCCTTTCCTCTTATCTGCGGTTGCCGTAGTCATAAACACAGTGACTTGACGGGGGTGGTCACTGTATGTATGGTTCATTTGCGACCACGTCAAGTGTTGCTGGGGACCAGGGGTTGAAGGAGTTGATTGTTGTTGATTGTGGTTAATTACCATCATCTGTGCTTCCTTTGGTAGTTGTGGTGAAGATGGTTGATGCGGATGGTAGAAGAGGTCGTGGTTACGTACCTGAGGAGTGGATGGTAGTTGATGTGGGTGGATGAGGGGATGGTAGTTGATGTGGGTGGATGAGGGGATGGTAGTTGATGTGGGTGGATGAGGGGATGGTAGTTGATGTGGGTGGATGAGGGGATAGTAGTTGCTCTGAGTGGATGGAGAGAGGAAGATGGTGGTTGATGGTCTCAGACCCGTGAATGGTAGTAGTATCCTTCCACCTTGACCTGTCTTCAGGTAAGTCACAGTACCCTCACCTTGACCTGTCTTCAGTTGAATAATGATATTTCTTCTTTTATTTACTCTGAATTAAAAAAACTGCAGCAGTTAGCCTCCCTTTCCATCTCAGTAGAAAAGGGTGCATATAAAGGCCCTTTCTACCCTTTCGTCAGCTTATTTAAGCAGACGATACTAAACCATTAGCATCCCTTCTCATTTTATTCCCCATTGCCTTCAAGAGGGAGCTGGACAGATACCTAAAGTCAGTGCCAGATCAGCCGGGTTGTGGGTCGTACGTTGGACTACGTGCAGCCAGCAGTAACAGCCTCGTTGATCAGGCCCTGTTCCACCGGGAGGCCTGGTCATAAACCGGGCCGCGGGGACGTCGATCCCCGGAATGCCCTCCAGGTAGGTAGATTTCCCTTATCTACAGTTACTACCCCATTTTTATACCCAAACAAAGAGTGAGAATAAAAGAAAGAATTAAAAAGGGACTCTCCCTATTCCGTGTTCCTCTGTCTCCCTATTCCGTGTTCCTCTGCCTCCCTATTCCGTGTTCCTTTGCCTCCCTATTCCGTGGTCCTCTGCCTCCCATTTCCTTCCCTGCAGTTCCCATATACTAAGAGCGGGGAAGATACCATGTTATTGACCTACTCTCTACCTGCCCCCTTTTTTTAGAGAAGGGTTGCCCACATTCTGCCCGTTTCTCCCTTCTTCCCAAGTCTCCCTGGCCTCTAGGGAGGACGGTGCTATCATTATCAGGGAGGGGGAGTTGCCAGAGTTATATAGTCAGGTATAGATTATGAACGATCTATATATACTCATCTCTCTCTCTCTCTCTCTCTCTCTCTCTCTCTCTCTCTCTCTCTCTCTCTCTCTTTTCTCTTATCCCTTAACGTATACGTTTCTGTACTATCTCACCCCTTAACCCTTAAATCCACTCACCCCTTGAATCCCCCCAATTCACTCACCCCTTGAAAATCCCCTAATTCACTCACCCCTTGAATCCCTCCTAATTCACTCACCCCTTGAATCCTCCCTAATTCACTCACCCCTTGAATCCCCCCTAATTCACTCACCCCTTGAATCCCCCCTAATTCACTCACCCCTTAACACCTACCTACACTCACCCCTAAAACCCATTGCTTCATGGCTCCCTTATCTTCTCTTTATACCCATTACATTAAAAGTTCATCTCTTTTAGTCTCTTCTTTCATTATCATAATTACTGTTATCATTATTTAATAATAATCTTTCAATAATATTAGTATTACTAGTAATATTTTTTTATGTATTTTTTATCAAAATCAATTAACGTTGAACTACCTGAGGTTAAATCGTTATACCTGGAGTATACCTGGAGTATACCTGGAGATACCTGACCAGCCGGGCTGCGGTTCGTACGTCGGTTTGCGTGCGGACAACAGTAACAGCCTTGTTGATCAGGCCCTGATCCACCATGAGGCCTGGTCACTGACCGGGCCGCGGGGGCGTTGACCCCCGGAACCCTCTCCAGGTAATACCTGATGATACCTGGAGATACCTGGAGGTACCTGGAGAGGGTTTCGGGGGTCAACGCCCCCGCGGCCGGTCTGTGACCAGGCTTGTGACAAACGAGTTATTCTTTTCTTTTAATCATAATCACCCCTGAGGGAATCATAATGTGTAAAATTAATAAGTATTGAATAATAAATTAATAAGTATTGAAAAATAAATTAATAAGTATTGAATAATAAATTAATAAGTATTGAATGATAAATTAATAAATATTGTATAATAAATTAATAAGTATTGAATAATAAATTAATAAGTGTTGAATAATAAATTAATAAGTATTGAATAATAAATTAATAAGTATTGAATAATAAATTAATAAGTATTGAATAATAAATTAATAAGTATTGAATAATAAATTAATAAGTATTGAATAATACATTAATAAGTTAAATATATTATGATTGAATAATACATTAATAAGTATTGAATAATACATTAATAAGTATTGAATAATACATTAA
This sequence comes from Cherax destructor, assembly GCA_009830355.1. Lineage (NCBI taxonomy): Eukaryota > Metazoa > Arthropoda > Malacostraca > Decapoda > Parastacidae > Cherax > Cherax destructor. Next base: position 381,272 of record WNWK01000046.1, read on the forward strand.
TAAGTATTGAATAATACATTAATAAGTATTGAATAATACATTAATAAGTATTGAATAATACATTAATAAGTATTGAATAATACATTAATAAGTATTGAATAATACATTAATAAGTATTGAATAATACATTAATAAGTATTGAATAATACATTAATAAGTATTGTGTCTAGAATATAATTTTGAGATAACGATGATGTTGTGTTGTACTAGGAATGGTTGTTAAAGGTAATATATATAGGTAAGGTGTACAGGTGTACACACACAGGTGTGTGTGTGTGTGTGTGTGTGTGTGTGTGTGTGTGTGTGTGTGTGTGTGGACACAGACAACTACCTCTACCAAACAGTTTGGGGTGAATATTGTTGTTAGTGGGTTTGAGGAGAACCTGCCTAGCACGGGCCAGTAGGCCTGCAGCAGTGCTCCTCCTCTCTTATGGGACTGACACCAGCATACGACAGGATTCCTCCCGCACAGGAGATAGAGTTTCCAGCAGACTCGTAATAATAAATAATAATGACACACTACTATATAGAAAGCCGCTTCTTACGCAGTTTTGTCCCCCAGGATGCGACCCACATCAGTCGACTAACACCCAGGTACCTACTTACTGCTAGGTGAACATGGACAGCAGGAGTCTTAAGGATCGAACCATGGACCTCACTGCCCAAGTTGAGTGCGCTACCAACCGAGCTACAGAACACAGCGGATAAAACGTAAGATCTACCAACAAATTGAACAAATTGAACACGTTCACTACTAAGATAGTAATCACATTCCAGCTTCGACGTTACCCCTTAAATTCACTTACCCTTTATTCCCCTTCACCCCTTTGCTCTCTCAACCCTTTTGCCCTCTCCCGACACCTCCTACTCAACCCTTTCAATCACCCCTTTGCTCCCTCACCCCCTTGTTCTCTCCTGAGACCACCTACTCAACCCCTTAACCCCTTCCCCCTTACCCCATTAGCTACGCGAGACATATTAAATCGCTTCTCAATGGGACATCACGTTGCAATTAATTACCCTAACCCCTGCTCCCTCGGGTTTAGCGGATGTAACCATTGATTTTACCATTAAGACCACTAGATAATGGTGTAATGTGGCCACGGACCGCGGTCCGTGCACGTGGCCAAGGTCCACACCTGAGTGTGCGTGCGTGTGTGTGTGTGTGTGTGCGCGTGTGTGTGCGCGTGTGTGCTCACCTAGTTGTACTCACCTAGTTGTGGTTGCAGGGGTCGAGTCATAGCTCCTGGCCCCGCCTCTTTGCTGGTCGCTACAAGTTCCACTCTCTCCCTGCTCCAAGAGCCTTATCGTACCTCTTCTTAAAGCTATGTATGGATCCTGCCTACACTGTACTCACCTAGTTGTACTCACCTAGTTGTGGTTGCAGGGGTCGAGACATAGCTCCTGGCCCCGCCTCTTCACTGGCCGCTACTGGGTCACTCTCCCTGCGCCATGAGCTTTATCATACCTCTTCTTAAAGCTATGTATGGATCCTGCCTCCACTACATCACTTCCCAAGCTATTCCACTTCCCGACCACTCTGTGACTGAAGAAATACTTCCTAACATCCCTGTGATTCATCTGAGTCTTCAGCTTCCAACTGTGTCCCCTTGTTGCTGTGTCCCATCTCTGGAACATTCTGTCTCTGTCCACCTTGTCAATTCCTCTCAGTATTTTATATGTCGTTATCATGTCCCCCCTATCTCTCCTGTCCTCCAGTGTCGTCAGGTCGATTTCCCTTAACCTCTCCTCGTAGGACATACCCCTTAGCTCCGGGACTAGTCTTGTTGCAAACCTTTGCACTTTCTCTAGTTTCTTTACGTGCTTGGCTAGGTGTGGGTTCCAAACTGGTGCTGCATACTCCAGTATGGGCCTAACGTACACAGTGTACAGGGTCCTGAACGATTCCTTATTAAGATGTCGGAATGCTGTTCTTAGGTTTGCTAGGCGCCCATATGCTGCAGCAGTTATTTGGTTGATGTGGGCGTGTGTGTAATGTGTGTGTGTGTGTGTGTGTGTGTGTGTGTGTGTGTAAACATCGTTCTCTCTCTATATATATATATATATATCTATCAATCTGTCTATCTGTCTATCTATCCATCTATCTATCCATCTATCTTGATTTAGCAATCAACCATACTTCCATACGTCAAACCTTCAAACGACCTACCTTTCATCCAGACGACCTACCTTCCATCCAGACGACCTACCATCCATCCAGACGACCTACCTTCCATCCAGACGACCTACCTTCCATCCAGACGACCTACCTTTCATCCAGACCTACCTTCCAGCCAGACGACCTACCTTTCATCCAGACCTACCTTCCAGCCAGACGATCTACCTTCTATCCAGACGACCTACCATCCATCCAGACGACCTACCATCCATCCAGACGACCTACCTTCCATCCAGACGACCTACCATCCATCCAGACGACCTACCATCCATCCAGACGACCTACCATCAATCCAGACGATCTACCTTCCATCCAGACGACTTACAATCCATCCAGACGACCTACCTTCCATCCAGACGACCTACCTTCCATCCAGACGACCTACCATCCATCAAAACGACCTTCCTTCCATCCAGACGACCTACCTTCCATCCAGACGACCTACCATCCATCCAGACGACCTACCTCGTCTATTCGTAATTTCTCGGTGTTATTGGTGTGATTCCCGTGACGGCCGCGAGATGGCAGTAACCCGAGCATGACGGACGAGGGGAGCGAAATGTGAGGGGAGGTGAGAAAGGCAAGGGGTAGAGGGAGTACACGGTGGGGAGAATGAACAGGGAGGAGAGAGGTGACAGGATGAAAGGTTAGGGGGTAGAAAGGGGAGACTAGGGGGGTGAGGGGAAGAGGGGAGATTAGATTTAGAGTTTGCCTCCGAAGTGGCTAGTTTACTGTGCACCTCATATCCATCCTGTGAATGGTAGTGCAAGAGCATATGGATACACACTAGGCCTAGGAACTAGGCCCGAAAAGGTTAACAGGAGCACATCTGGATTTATATCTACAGTTGTCTTATATGATGCAAGCAAATTTAGGGTATTTTGGTAATATGTCTGGTATCTTATTCTCATTAATAAGACATCTTGGCATATCACGTAGATTATTATACTGTCTATCTCTGTATAGTATTCCTCACTAAGTGAACACTGAAGAACATAGTGTTCAAGATAGTGACCATAAGGCTGACCACTACTTTGTATTTTGTGTGATCATCATTTGTCTGTCAGACTGCCAGAAGTACTTGTAACCCAGTCTAAGTCTGGCTACTACAACATCAGACTGTCAGAAGTACTTGTAACCAAGTCTAAGTCTGGCTACTACAACATCAGTCAGTGTTTACAAGTTATAAACATGCTTATCTACGTTCATGTTATCACAGTGGGTTGTAGATCTACTCAGTCTTCTAACTACACTCCTCTGACATGTAGATTCACTATTTACTTCTCTCCTAATATTATTCCTGATACCAAAGTTATATTGCACATTTTCCTTCAAGGGACTTAGTTGTCTAACTTATCAACTGTCCTATGAATTTTTGAGTATATATATATATATATATAGCTGGCTGGCTTCTCCAGTGAGCATGTTAGTCACTGTGTGTGTGTGTCCAGTGCCTTCGGTGAGACCAGTGCCTCTGGCGAGACCAGTGCCATTCAGTGAGACCAGTGCCTTCAATGAGACCAGTCCCTTCAGTGAGACCAGTGCCATTCAGTGAGACCAGTGCCATTCAGTGAGACCAGTCCCTTCAGTGAGACCAGTGCCATTCAGTGAGACCAGTGCCATTCAGTGAGACCAGTCCCTTCAGTGAGACCAGTGCCATTCAGTGAGACCAGTGCCATTCAGTGAGACCAGTGCCATTCAGTGAGACCAGTGCCATTCAGTGAGACCAGTGCCATTCAGTGAGACCAGTCCCTTCAGTGAGACCAGTGCCATTCAGTGAGACCAGTGCCATTCAGTGAGACCAGTGCCTTCAGAGATGACGAACTGATGGAAATGAAAGAAGTTGTGACGTCCCCTGGTGAGTGTTGTGATCATCCTGGTTGTTAGTAACTGCAGTTCGCTAGGCGCGCGCGCACACACACACACACACACACATACACACACACACACACACACACACACACACACCTCTACTTCCTATTCCTGTTTATTCTGTTTTCTCTTAATTCGTCATCATAGCCGTTCCAGCGTAGCTCCAGCTGCTTGGATCAAGAGCCCTTCACCCCCTCCCCCTTCTTCTTGAAGGGTAACAAATATTAATTGATTGTTCTCTTGATATTCCCTTCTTCCGTTTATTCCTTTTTTCTTTGTACCTTTCTACTTCTTATATTCTTTCTTTCCCTTTCTGCTTCCCATATTCTTCTTTGTCTCCCACTTTCTCTTTCCCTTTCTTCCTCTCTGTTTTCCCTTCTCTTCCATGTCTCTCCCTCTCTTCCTCTCTTCCTCTCTTCCTCTCGCCCTCGCTCTAATCTTCCTCTCATCTCCCTCTCATCTTCCTCTTATCCTTCTCCTCTCCCTCACACCTTCCTCTCCCTCTCTTCCCTCTCACCTCCCCACCCCCTCCACTGCCCGCTGACTCCACTGCATCTGCACTGACGGTTGGCGCTTTAAATCTCTGCATAAAGGGTTTGATCTCTTGCTGGAGCCGACATAAAGGATCAGAAGGCCCGTTGACGTTCCGAGGCGATGGTGTTTTGTTTTACAGCTCGCCCTTCTGCGGCCCTTATTGACAGCACTCGATCCCACTCCGGCCACCACTCGATACCCCTCCACTTATATTCCGATCCTCTTCTGTGGAGATTCCAACCGTAATTTAAAATCTATGGCTATTCCAGACACCTTGAAAGATATTAGTGCTGGATTCGTTGTATTATGATGCTTAGGTCTTCGTTATAGGTGTATTGTTGACGGATTTTTTAGTGTGGTTGTGGTGGATCTACCACGAGATTAATAAAGCTTAAGCTTGAGGGCCCCTAGTCCCTGAGGGGCCCCGGAAGTGATTTTAGTCCACATTGCTTAAACAAATTGGGTCTACTGTATAAGAGGGGGGTTTCAAAGGGCCCCCATAGCATTCAAGCTTCAGGGCCCCCAAAAGTGTAGGTCGGCCACTGGTAGTTAGAAACGACCATATTATTATGGAGCTAAACTCTTCTCTAGGCTGAGGGACTGACCACCTCAAAACTAGGTCTTCAAGGGTGATGGACTGATTCCATAGTCTTTACATCTCTACTGTTTCTCCTTACTCTCCTGTACTCGACTGAAGAACCCTACTGTGTAGGCGAAACGTTTCGGAATAAAGATACCTAACTGATGTACGCCCCCACATGTAACTCCATAACATGACGGGCGAAACGTGTTCTTAATTAGTTTCCCCCTTCTGCTTTTAGGTCTTACACAGATAAGTGGGTTATTCAGTAAATTAAGCAAGACGGTCTGGCGTCAGATGTAGAAAGGAATAAATGGGTATGTGATTGAAGAGGCTGGAAGAGGCATTGTAAGTGTTTGTGTGTGTGTGTGTACTGTGTACTCACCTAGTTGTAGTTGCAGGGGCCGATTCATAGCTCCTGGCCCCGCCTCTTCACTGTGTGTGTGTGTGTGTGTGTGTTACGAAATGTTTCGCCTACAATACATGAATGGCATACAATAACGAGAAGACGAAAATTAGACACATGTGCAACATCTGGGGATCTTTATTGTAGACGTTTCGCCCGCCAGTGGCGTAAAGATGTCATCAGTCCATTGCCCTTGAAGACGTAATTTTGAGGTGGTCAGTCCCTCGGCCTGAGCGACTGACCACTTAAGAACTTAAGAAGGAGCACGGCATCAGACCTACTAGCACAAGCTTTCCTCCCTCCCATCCCTCTCACCCCTTTCCTCACTCCCATCCCTCTCACCCCTATCCTCATTCCCACCCACGGAGAGGACGTTAGAGTAGCCTTCTCTTCCATAATACACCCCAGGAAGACCAGGGGGGTCTATCCACCCCTCTCCTCTCCTGTTCTCAACGAAGCAGTCGTCTGTGGGCTGGGTCGTCCTGAGAGATGGTAATTGTCAAGTGAGAGTAACACCAGCTCTGCTGGAGGGTGACCCTTGAAGCTGTGGTAGTTGATGAACCTTTAATGGAATACTGGACGATATCCTCATTGTTGACACTACTGAAGTCTCCCAGCTCAGGCTGACACTACTGAAGTCTCCCAGCTCAGGCTGACACTACTGAAGTCTCCCAGCTCAGGCTGACACTACTGAAGTCTCCCAGCTCAGGCTGACACTACTGAAGTCTCCCAGCTCAGGCTGACACTACTGAAGTCTCCCAGCTCAGGCTGACACTACTGAAGTCTCCCAGCTCAGGCTGACACTACTGAAGTCTCCCAGCTCAGGCTGACACTACTGAAGTCTCCCAGCTCAGACTGACACTGCTGAAGTCTCCCAGCTCAGACTGACACTGCTGAAGTCTCCCAGCTCAGGCTGACACTACTGAAGTCTCCCAGCTCAGGCTGACACTACTGAAGTCTCCCAGCTCAGGTTGACACTACTGAAGTCTCCCAGCTCAGACTGACACTGCTGAAGTCTCCCAGCTCAGGCTGACACTACTGAAGTCTCCCAGCTCAGGCTGACACTACTGAAGTCTCCCAGCTCAGGTTGACACTACTGAAGTCTCCCAGCTCAGACTGACACTCTGAAGTCTCCCAGCTCAGGCTGACACTACTGAAGACTCCCAGCTCAGGCTGACACTACTGAAGTCTCCCAGCTCAGGCTGACACTACTGAAGTCTCCCAGCTCAGGTGACACTACTGAAGTCTCCCAGCTCAGGCTGACACTACTGAAGTCTCCCAGCTCAGGCTGACACTACTGAAGTCTCCCAGCTCAGGCTGACACTACTGAAGTCTCCCAGCTCAGGCTGACACTACTGAAGTCTCCCAGCTCAGGCTGACACTACTGAAGTCTCCCAGCTCAGGCTGACACTACTGAAGTCTCCCAGCTAAGGTTGACACTACTGAAGTCTCCCAGCTCAGGCTGACACTACTGAAGTCTCCCAGCTCAGACTGACACTACTGAAGTCTCCCAGCTCAGACTGACACTACTGAAGACTCCCAGCTCAGGCTGACACTACAACTCAGCTTTTGATCTCCAGCTCAGACTGACACTATAAGTCTGGAATTACTATGAAGACTTTTCCCCTTATCCCGTTCAGTGAAGTACATAGGAAAAATCTTTAGGAATGAAAAATTTCCCTCTCCTCCTCCCCTCGGTCGATTTTTCCCGCCAAAAGTGTGTTGGAGACAAAGGAGGATCGGCGCTGCGCACGGCGTGGGTCAGACACCCCATTAAAGGCCCGTTCTCGGGTAATTAATGTATTTGGGGGCCCGGAATCACCGCTGCGAGACCATTTAATTGACTGAGTGGGGCAGAGAGAGAGAGAGAGAGAGAGAGAGAGAGATTTTTCCCGCCATCCGATGGGTTTTTGGCGGGAAAATTGCGCGCATCTTCGTGCAAGAAAGCTCTTTATCCGAGGGTTCGGTGCTACTCTCACCTGCATCGGATCAAACCTCTTCCTCCCCCTTATTCCAAAGGCGCTGTGTAGCCCCTACGGGTTTACCGCTTCTCTCCTGCATTGGTCACGGAAAACGGGAATAGTCTGCGGTCCAGCGGTTCGTTCTTTTATAGAAAGCGGAGTAAGTGACGGACCAAACCGGTCAAATTTTTTGGTCAGGTGGTCCAGTATAGATCCAGTCAGTTGGTCCGGAATAGGTTCACTTGGTCCAGTATAGGACCCACTCACTCGGTCCAGCAGCGGTATATATATATATATATATATATATATATACATTCCATTATTTTATCAGTATTGTGATGCGTATTATCTTGTATCTGTAGCGGTGAGAGAGGGTCGACCCCCCAGGCGTATGTTACGGAATGCATAAATGCGTACCTGGTTTGTGCTCCCTCCGAGGGAGGTTCCTTGACACTGGTGAGGGGCTCTTGATCTAGAGAATTGGATCTATGCTCCACTATCCTGAATTAAGCCTGAATTCCTTCCATAATCCCCACAGGAGCTGTATAATCCTACGGGTTTAACGCTTCCCATGATTATATTATAATTGATTTGTGCTTGCGTATGTGTCTGTGTTCGCGTTTTGTGTGTGCGTAACTGTGTTTGTGTAAGTGTGTGTTTCTGTGAATGAGGGATGACCTGCCAACGAAGGCAAGAGAGAGTGAGAAAGAGTGAGAGGGAAAGAGAGAGTGAGAGGGAAAGAGAGAGTGAGAGGGAAAGAGAGAGTGAGAGGGAAAGAGAGAGTGAGAGGGAAAGAGAGAGTGAGAGGGAAAGAGAGAGTGAGAGGGAAAGAGAGAGTGAGTGTGAGAGAGTGAGAGAGAGAGAGAGAGAGAGCCAGGGAGAGTGGAGTCAAGTTCAGCATCACCAACCAACCGTGGTCAGACAAGATAAACCACTCTGTCCCACTCCATTCCTCCTCTCCCCTCTCTCCCCTCTCCCCTGCCACCACCTCTCTCAAATGGCGTCCGTCTCCCCTCTCTCCGCGTTGCCCACTCCCTCTTTCCCTGAAAAGGGGAAAAAATAGCTGTCAATAAGAGGTGAGAGCTCCTGTCCCCTATCACCATAGCTCCTGTCCCCTCACACCATAGCTCCTGTCCCCTCTCACCATAGCTCCTGTCCTCTCTCACCATAGCTCCTGTCCCCTCACACCATAGCTCCTGTCCTCTCTCACCATAGCTCCTGTCCTCTCTCACCATAGCTCCTGTCCCCTCACACCATAGCTCCTGTCATCTCTCACCATAGCTCCTATCCTCTCTCACCATAGCTCCTGTCCTCTCTCACCATAGCTCCTGTCCTCTCTCACCATAGCTCCTGTCCTCTCTCACCATAGCTCCTGTCCTCTCTCACCATAGCTTCTGTCCCCTCACACCATAGCTCCTGTCCTCTCTCACCATAGCTCCTGTCCTCTCTCACCATAGCTCCTGTCCTCTCTCACCATAGCTCCTGTCCCCTCTCACCATTGCTTCTGTCCCCTCTCACCATAGTTTCTGTCCTCTCTCACTATAGCTCCTGTCCCCTCTCACCATAGCTCCTGTCCCCTCTCACCACAGCTCCTGTCTCCTCTCACCATAGCGACTGCCTTGTCTCACCACAGCTCCTGTCCCCTCTCACCATAGCGACTGCCTTGTCTCACCACAGCTCCTGTCCCCTCTCACCATAACGACTGCCACCTCACTGGAAAGAATGGGATAAATCTTAGAAAATGGCGACGAACGAAGGAGGAGGAGAAGGAGAGGGAGAAGAGACTCTCGTGGAAGGTTAATAACCCAGGATAATCAAGGATAAACACAGAATAACCCAGGATAACCCGAGATAACTCACGATAACACAAAGCAAAGCAGTGATGCTATTTTCCTCTGGTATCCTTCAGGACTGAGCAGGAAGAAAGGAAGAAAGGAAAGAGGGAAGTATGGAAGGAGGGAGGGAGGGAAGGAAGGAAGGAAAGAAGGAAGGAAGGAAGGGGAGAATGATACATAATTGTTGATTATCATTCCTGTCATTGACACTGACAGTCCCCATTCCATCCACCCATTCCAGTCCCCCCTCTTCGTTCCTCTTCTCTTCCTCTCCCCTCCCTCTTCTGTCTCCCCTTCCTCTTTCCCTTCCCTCCATTCTTTCTACTCTTTGCCCCTCCTTCCTCCACTCCAGCCTTCTTCCCAAAATGATGTCATTGTGACTCTGAAGTAAAATGATAAGGTATACAGTGGATGACCTGAGGATATCTTAATGTCTCTGTCAGTCAGTCTGCCTCTCTGTCAGTCTGCCTCTCTGTCAGTCTGTGTGCCTCTCTGTCAGTCTGTCTGCCTCTCTGTCAGTCTGTCTGCCTCTCTGTCAGTCTGCCTGTCAGTCTGTCTGCCACTCTGTTAGTCTGCCTCTTTCTCAGTCTATATACCTATCTGTATATCTGTCATCTGTTCGTGTTCTGCTTCCCCCCCATCTCTCTCTCTCTCTCTCTCTCTCTCTCTCTCTCTCTCTCTCTCTCTCTCTCTCCTCTCACTCACACTCTCCCACGCTCCCACATAAAAAGTATAAATCAGTAGTATTGTGTTCGTCGCGGCAATCGGTGCCACAAATCATGCAGTCGGGATCCCCTATTGTGTTGCCGCCGCAGTGCATGACGCAGCTAGCGTATAGCAAGCTATAGTAGGGTTACGCAGATATAACACTCGTATAGCTATAGCGTAGGGTTACGCATATATGGCCCTCGTATAGGAAGCTGTAGCGTAGGGTTACGCAGGTTATAATACTCGTATAGGAAGCTATAACGTAGGGTTACGCAGGTTATAATACTCGTATAGGAAGCTATAGCGTAGGGTTACGCAGGTTATAATACTCGTATAGGAAGCTATAGCGTAGGGTTACGCAGGTTATAATACTCGTATAGCAAGCTGTAGCGTAGAGTTACGCAGATATGGCACTCGTATAGGAAGCTATAGCAAATTTATAAGTAGAAAGAGCAAAATATACTATATAAGACATTCAAAATTCAGTTTCGCATTATTATTATTATTATTATTATTATTAATAAAGAAGAATCGGTAAGAGAGGAAGTAATTGACGACTGATGGGGAAAGGGGAAGAGAGGAAAATGGAAGAGGGGAGGGGTTAGGGCAGACTGAGAGTGTGGTTGACCTCTGACAGGCAGTAATTGCCTGGTTGTCTGTATGGTCTATACTAGATCATGTTTCTCTCTCTCTCTCTCTCTCTCTCTCTCTCTCTCTCTCTCTCTCTCTCTCTCTCTCTCTCTCTCTCTCTCTCTCTCTCTCTGACCTATACACTGCTTAAAGTACTTACAAGAATTATCCTCTTCTTCTCTTCCCTCTCTTCCTCCATCATCTCCTCCTCCATGATGGGAGGAGGCACAGGTCAGCACCACGCCCCATATATTCCCGGGAATTCATGTCTGACATGAGTAAGATGACCACACCTCTGGCATCCCTTTCACTTTCTCTTAAAAATTATTATTACTGTTACTAGTATTATTAAAAATTATTATTATTTTTTTTTTTTGGGGGGGGGGGAATGGGAGTGGCAGGAGGGGAAAAAATTCTTCAGTTATTTTTTGGAATATCAAAAAAAAAAAAATATTTGAAAAATCTATTTTGTTGTTGTTGTATGACCCTTGTGGGTTTAACGCTTAGCTATGATGATAATAATAATGATACTGATACTACTATTACAACTGATACTACTACTACTACTAATAATAATTTGGCAAGATAGGCGTGTTCATACCCCCCTCCCCTTTCCCTTTCCCCCTCCCGCCTCCGACTGTCAGTGGGTGGGGGCGCTAAAGTCTCCCCTCCGCCACTTGATCCGCCTCGTGAAACGGAGTTAATCGGATTCATGACCCGGAAAAACAAACCTTGTAAGGCGAATTTACGTTTGGTGTGAGTCGGTGGTGTGAGATCACCCCCAGGTCACTCAGGTCACCGCCAGATCACCCCAGGTCACCCACGAGGCAGGTCAGGGTGGGTTAAAATGACTGGAATGTGACCTGGGGGGAAATTGAGGAAAGAGGGTAGAGCAAAATACCGTTCGTCTTGCGTTGTGTTCCCTGGCCACAACGCAACGGGGAATTAGTGTAACGATAAATGAGGGTCGCATTCCGGTGTGTCGAGCTGGTCAGCGGTTTCATCTTTCCAGAGATAACAATGGCGTAACCATAGCAACGAACATCCCAGTGATGTAACCATAGCAAGGAACATCCCAGTGATGTAACCATAGCAACCAACATCCCAGTGATGTAACCATAGCAACCAACATCCCAGTGATGTAACCATAGCAACCAACATCCCAGTGATGTAACCATAGCAACCAACATCCCAGTGATGTAACCAGTGATTAACCTTAACCCCACATGTCCATCAACCTCCAGTGATAACTGCAACCAACATCAGTGATAACCATAGCAACCAACATCCCAGTGATGTAACCATAGAAGTTTGCTTCTCGCTGTCCTCGAAGTGGAGCCAAGTGTGGTACCTTGACAATGTTGGCCTTGTACATAACAGTAAGGTCGCCCACGTCCCTCCTGTGTTGAAGGCTCTGCTGAAATGACAAATCTATCCAGGATGGGTCCAGGCGAGAGATGAGACGGACGTCTTGCTTGCTCTCTCTCTCTCTCTCTCTCTCTCTCTCTCTCTCTCTCTCTCTCACACACACACTCTCTCATACAACAACTACATTTACTATCACTCCTACTCTTTAAAAACAAACTTTGTTTTACTCTTAACTGGTTTGAAGACTACCTCCTAGTCCATGCTAGGACTCCCACGTCAATGCTGGGCCTCCCACGTCAATGAGGGGGATACCAGATTCCTCTCCCGAGCACAGCATCCAATTCCATCCCAACGATCGTCTTTTGTTTCGCTCGAGTGTCTGACGTCACCTGTAGAGTTTAGAGAGACTGTTGTATCTCGCTCTCGTTGTATCCTCTCGAGTACAGAAACAGCTACGAGACTTCTCCCAGCTGATGGAGGATAGCACTGACAGGATAGCATACAGATAGCAGCGGCTGCGGGAGGGAAAGAAGAGGGTTCTGTTGTGGGATAGGCTTGAGAACTAAGCAAGTAGAATTGAGTGGAAACCCCCCCTCTCTCTCCCTCTCTCGTTCTCTCTCTCTCTCTCTCTCTCTCTCTCTCTCTCTCTTTCTCTCTCTTTCTCTCTCTCATCTTTGGCTTACCTCCTACTTCCTCACCTCACTATCAACCTCTCTCTACCTCACCCTCAAACCTCAATCTCCCCCCTCAACACCACAGATTATTGTCGTATCTTATTTTGCATCTTATCTCTTTGCTCTCTCTTTCCCTACCCTCTCTCCCTTCTCCCCTCATCTCCCTCTTATTTTGTCCCCTCCTCTATCTCCCTTTATCTCCCCATAACCACTGCATCTGTATCCCATCCTGACAGAGGTGAAACAATGATGAATATTGAGATATCTCTAACATTCAACCAGTTCCCAGTCTGAGAGTTATATCTACACGCATTACAGAACCATTGTATAAATTACATCGTTATACATCTTGCTATATATCCAGGTGATACAATATGAAGATACAGTCTGAAGATATCATGTATCTTATCATGTATCTTATCAGTAACCATTTAATCTCTGGTTCTGTTACTGATAACACTATCTTCGTGTGTTTAATTGATCTGGTTGAGACAGAATGTGAAGACACTAGAGAAATGTTCAGATATTATGAACAATGACATGTTTGAACTTTTCCTGAAGTGTTTAAGAGATGTCTTGGGCTGGTTTGGCTGTTTGTGGACGTTGAAAGATGCGTTGTGATGTGTTCAGGCTCTGGTGTGTGTTCTGTGTTCACATACTGGTGTGTGTGTGTTCTGTGTTCACGTACTGGTGTGTGTGTGTGTGTGTTCTGTGTTCACGTACTGGTGTGTGTGTGTTCTGTGTTCACATACTGGTGTGTGTGTGTTCTGTGTTCACGTACTGGTGTGTGTGTGTGTTTTGTTCACGTACTGGTGTGTGTGTGTGTTCTGTGTTCACGTACTGGTGTGTGTTCTGTGTTCACGTACTGGTGTGTGTGTGTGTGTTCTGTGTTCACGTACTGGTGTGTGTTCTGTGTTCACGTACTGGTGTGTGTGTGTGTTCTGTGTTCACGTACTGGTGTGTGTGTGTGTTCTGTGTTCACGTACTGGTGTGGGTGTGTGTGTGTTTTGCTCTGTACCTCTGAAGATGTGTGTGGAAGCTCATATATATTCCTGTGTATCCCCACAATGCCACATTTTACAAACTGCAGACTGAAACGCCAAAGATACTGATAGCTTTGTCTAAGTGAAGTAGTGAGAACCTCCTTTAGTCTACTGATCTTTTCACTGCCACTGTCACTGTCACTGCCACTGCCACTGTCTCTTGCTTTACTTGGTCATTCTCATTTTGATGGGCAGTGAATATGTTAGTTCCTGCCTTCAAATTTACTCTCTTCCTCTTTTGTTTTCTCTCCTTTCTTCGCAACGTTCAGACCCATTCCTCCTAGAATACGTACCTAGCTGTCCCATAGTGTAACTCTCATAAAAACACCATATATCCACACACTGTGTGGGTTTCTCGCCATGTTCGACACACACTATGGGTGCGCTTACTCTGTTATTCGTACAGTACAGTAATTCAGTGGATGTACACCCAAGCTAGATAAACATAAAATAAACTGTCGGTCTTTTTATCAAATTGTCATTAAATATTCGTCAAGGTAGCAGCAGTAATAGCAACAGCAACAACAGCAACAGCAACAGCAGCAGCAGCAACATCAGCAACAACAACAGCAACATCGCTCACAGGATCGTCACTGTCAGCGATCCATCAACTTTTCTGACGGGTCGCAGATAGACACCAGCGGCCGGGACGCGAGCACAGTCCCAGATTAACCCTTGTCTTACGATTATCCTGTTATATATATGTCGACACTGACACCTACATCCATCACAGTGTGGGACGACAGGGAGGAGCTGCTGACCACAGGGAGGAGTACAAGATCGGCAAGTACAGGGACATAAGCCAACAGTATCAATTTGTCCCAGTGGGATCAGAGACCTTGGGATCATGGGGAAAAAAATGCAACACGTTTCCTTAAAGAACTGGGTTCCAGACTCATCGACACCACCAGGGACCCAAGGGCAGCCACTTTCATGTTCCAGCGCCTCAGCGTGGCCATCCAGAGGGGAAATACATGCTACATACTGGGCTCGCGTCCGGCTTCGGAGGAGCTGGAGGAGATTCATAATCTTTGATATATTGTACCAATGTATTCATGTTCATGTTAGTGTTTTCTGTCAATGTATTCTGTCTATTAATAAAGCACTTATACAATATATATAGGGGGTAGTAGAAGAAAATATTCAAACAGCTCAAGGGAGAACCTTGAGTTTTCCCTGAGGTACGTTTATTGTCTTCTCTGAGGATGAGGGTCCCCAGTAAGTTCTAGACGTGGTACCTCCCTATATATTTAAAAAAAAATTATATATATATATATATATATATATATATATATATATATATATAAGATAATTATTTTGCCTTTACGAATGTCAGTCAGAGTTAATCGTACTAATACCAGGAAAAAAAAAAAGTTAGTCCCTGCCATTCAGAATGGGTGTGGCGAGTCAGCTATCGTGACATCTGTCTGTTTTATAGCTGCTATCTCTCATTATCTCTCGTTATCGGGCGAGCGAGGTGTCCCGGGTATCTGCCCGGCTGTTGGCGGCACTCTTCGTGTGGGGCTATCTGCCTGATAGCAACAATGCCCGGCCTGATATCTTATCCTCTTCCCCCCAGAGAAATGATAGCTTTTATCTTTTATAGTAACAAAAAACTATCAGAAAGTAATTAAGCGGTTAAATCTATTATTATTATTATTATTATTATTATTATTATTATTATTATTATTATTATTATTATTATTATTGTTGTTGTTGTTGTTGTTGTTGTTGTTGTTGTTGTTGTTGCTGCTGTTGTTAGGAAGCGGACTGTCTCAACTGTATTCAGTAATAAGAATAATAATAATCTCTTATCTCTAATGGAGATAAGAGAAGGTCTTCCTCACCTTATTTATCGTTAAGGGGGGAGAGGGGAGGGTCACAGGGATATCTATGTTGCAAGATAGCAGAGGATGACAGCTGATAACATGGGGAATCAGATGAGAGAAGGGGATGACAGGTGATATCGTGGGACCAGAGATATCGTGGGATGGAAGGTGGTATCGTGGGATAGCAGGATATAGCAGATGGAGTATATACGTCTCTCAGTGTATATATGCTACCTACCTGGAGTCTACCTGGAGGGTATTCCGGGGGTCAACCCTCCCGCGGCCCGGTCCACGACTAGGCCTCCCGGTGCATCAGGGCCTGGATCAACCAGGCTGTTACTGCTGGCTACACGTAGTCCAACGTTCGAACCACAGCCTGGCTGATCCGGCACTGACTTGAAGTATCTGTCCAGCTCCCTCTTGAAGGCAGCCAGAGGCCTATTGGTAATACCCCCTACTTTTCATTGGGGGTATTATTAAATGAGGAGACAAACTACTGAGGGAGGGGAAACAATCATGCCAACTACTGTTAGTTTAGGGTCTAACTGCTGACTGAGTCACGTGACCCCACCTGAGGTTAGATTAGTGGACTTGGATTTAGGGAGTCTTGTCCAGCCCTGAGCACAGTAAACATCTCTCTCTCTCTCTCTCTCCTCTGGTCTTCTGGTAAGGTTTCAAGTTTCTTTAAGAAACGGTGTCGTTAGTGACTCCTGGTTTACTCTGTGTATTGGTGGAAAAACAGAATTATTAATAGACTTGGTCATTTGCACTGTCTCTTAAGGTGTATGTCTTTCAGACATTCTAAGTATGTCTTTCAGACATTCTAAGTATGTCTATTTCCTTAACTATAGAACATAGATCTTATTTCTGAGTACAGCTACTCTAAGACGTAGACTGTAATAATCAATGTTGAGCCAAGATTCGGTATTCTATAGAAAGGTCCATAGTTATAGGCACTACTTTCCTTTCATTGATCCTGACACACAAGTGATAGTGTTGTGTAAACTCTAAATTTGAGTTTGGGATTTAGGATCACTCAATATACCGTAAGATCCGTCCTTATATGGATAATGTCTTACTTCCATTGAAATTACTATGTATTTACAACATCTTGTATCTTCAGTTATAAGGTACCTTGAGTGCTCAGTAATAAGGTACCTTGAGTACTCAGTAATAAAGTACCTTGAGTACTCGGTAATAAAGTACCTTGAGTACTCAGTAATAAAGTACCTTGAGTACTGGTAAGACTGAGTACTAGTATAAAGTACCTTGAGTACTCGGTAATAAAGTACATTGAGTACTCAGTAATAAAGTACATTGAGTACTCAGTAATAAAGTACCTTGAGTACTCAGTAATAAAGTACCTTGAGTACTCAGTAATAAAGTACCTTGAGTACTCAGTAATAAAGTACATTGAGTACTCAGTAATAAAGTACATTGAGAACTCAGTAATAAAGTACCTTGAGTACTCTTGTACATAAATTAATAAGAGAAGAAGAAAGCATTGTGTCTTAAATACTCTAATATTAAGATCGTTAATTTTATATTTGTTTTATTTTTATTCCCAGTTGAAATTAAACCTTGATCACTATACTGATTATCTTAAAGACTAACTAAACCAGACATTATTGTGCCAGTATCTTGTTACAAGAAAGTGACTATCTTAAGTCACTTTCTTGAATGAACTGCTAGCTTTACAAAAAAAAAACTTACTCGTAATACAGTGTTAAATACATCGAAAAGTGGTTACCTCATAGTGTATATACTCAGATGTGTATCCGTGTATATATATGCTTTTAGAGATTAATGTATTCTTGAATGGTGGTGAACAGGTTATAAGCAGCCTTAAACACATTATTAAATGTGTATATGTACGTTATGAATGTTTATATATATATATGTACGTTATAAATATGTGTACGCTTTTCACACTAGAATTAGAAAATCAATTTAGATATTGAACAAATTTAGATTGACTAGGGGACTTTCTGTCAGTCTGTTCATCTCTATTCAATCTCTAGGGAACCTTGACCTTTCTCTTTCTATTTAAACCGTATCTTAAATCAATTTCAATGTCCTTCTGATCAACACTTTGCCTTTGGCGTATGTTGAGGCGTATATACCGCTAGACTGCTGCGTAGTAGTACTCGTTTATTGCGTATAATGCACGCTGTTTTAGTGCGTTCAAGATAACGGAGTCAAGGCGTGGGAAAAGAGAAGAATTGGCTTTTGTGAGTGAGGAGGAAGTCTGGGGGAGACTGTTGTTGCTGGCTCGGTGGTTGTAGGTGGAGGTAGTGGTTGTAGGTAGTGATTGTAGATGGTGGTCGTAGATGGTGGTGGTACCTTAGTGCATCAATAAGTCACAATATGACTCAGTATTCAGTAAATCATTAATTAGTCTAAATATTATCAAACCAAATGAGGTTAGAACCCGCGATCAGAGAGTCTCAAAACTCCAGACCGACGCTAACGCGTCGGTGTCTCTGATCGCGGGTTTTAACCCCACCCGTGGTATGGTTTGTTTGCAATCGTGTCATTACGATTTCGTGAGTCACATGAGTTTTTTTCACCAATCCGCTTCGAAACACTAGCGGCATCACCACACAATTTGAGACATAACCCTAAGCCCCACTTGACTTCAGAGAAGCCACTGATAGCATGCCCATGCACTCTGCTCCAGGCTCAGGCTCCCGGAGGCTCAATATTTATAAAGAATTGCAAGAAACCACTGTCTCGTGCTTTCAATATCTTAGAAAGAAACTAACAACTGATACCATCCCAAGGCATTAAATACCCTCGACAAAGCCTCACTCCACAAAAATGGCAGTAAATCAATGGAAACAAGACGATAGGGCTAATTTCACACATTGAAATCACTACATGTGAAAGAAGAGGTTCGGTAGATGGTGTCAAATCCCTCCAATGAAAAGCAGGGACGCGACGAGCGCACTGAGAGATAATATAAGAAATGTAAGGGTACCAAGAGTCTTCAACACTCTCCCTTCGTGCGAAAGGGAAGTTACCAAGAAAATTCTTGTCTTCAAGACGGAGGTTGAGAGGTCTGGGATCAGGCCTCGGGGGCGGTGACCCCCGAAATCAAAGCTAGGTAGAATTCTGGTTGTTATTCTGGTTGTTTGTAGATGGTTGAGGCTGCAGGTCGGGATTGTAGTTGTAAGTGATGGTTGTGGTTGTAGATGGTGGTAGAAGATGCAGGTTGTCATTGCACTTGGGGTTGTAGGTGATGGTTGTAGTTGTAGATGATGGTTGTAGGTGATCGTAGCGCTTGTAGATTTGTGGAAGTGGTTGCAGATTGTGGTAATGGTTTCAGATTGTGGTAATGGTTGTTCATTGTGGTAAGAAACTATTTCCTGTACTTTTGACTTAAATTTCATTCGTAATAACTCTCTCTCTCTCTCTCTCTCTCTCTCTCTCTCTCTCTCTCTCTCTTCTCTGACCGTTGGGTCTCCCGTGACTGCTACAGACCTCCTAAGGACTGGGCTAAGAGTCTATTCTTCCCTAGAAGTCAACACACACACACACACACACACACACACACACACACACACACACACACACACACACACACACACAAGAGACACATAACCATACAAAGATCTTCCCGAATTGACAGGTAGTTTAGACATTATTATCAGATATATTAAATTAAAGGGGAAATGGAAGCTGAAGGATCAGATGATAAAAGGGAATGTCAAAAAATTTATTAACAGAGTTGTTTCAAAGTGGAATGACTTACCTAGAAAAATGATATAGTCATCTAAATCCATCATAGTTTTAAGACAAGGTATGATAAAGCTCATGGAGCAGGGAGAGCAGAGACCCAGTAGCAGACAGCGAAGAGGCGGGGCCAGGAGCTGAGTCTCGACCCTGCAACCACAATTAGGTGAGTACAATTAGGTGAGTACACACACACACACACACACACTAACCAGACAAACAGATCTTCCCATCATTCGACCCGAGAGCATAAATTAATTATTATTATCATTATTATTATTAATATTTCATGGGAAAGTGGTAAGCCTGAATGGATCGTGATATAATAATGGAATATATTAATAATAATAATAATAATAATAATTAATCTTTAGGTTGTTTTAAACCGACTGGAATGACTCTCAACCTCCATAAAAATCATCAAATCATCTCTAAATCCATCAATTTCTATCTCAACCTCTCGTCCTCTATCTCACACCTGCCCTCTTGCTCTCCTCTCTTCCTCACAAGAGCTCCTCTTGCCTCCTCTTCCTCCGATGCTTTATCCACTTCTCTTTGTGCTCCTCGAAGGCATGTGATAGCCGGAGACTTGGAGTTAGTACTTGAACACAACCAGTGTGTTAAGGAATTTTTATTATGGACGGGGGGGGGGGAATGTCTGTTTTGAATTTTGGGTTGAGTGTTTAGTGTTGCAACCAAATTACGCACCAATGTACTCACCCACGAGATTATGGCAAATTATCAACCGATCACCCACACATAAGCAAACTTTTGGTTCTCTCTCTCTCTCTCTCTCTCTCTCTCTCTCTCTCTCTCCTACTGCTATTCCTCTCCTATACCAACATTGCATTAAAAATACGAGAGAGAGAGAGAGAGAGAGAGAGAGAGGGACCAACCGAAAGCCAGCCAGACAGACAGACAGACAAGCAGCTGTCAATCACTCTCACTGGGAGACCCGCCTTATCTCGGATAGAAAAGAAGAACACAAGCAGCGAGCGACTTCACATCCAGGAACGCTGCGCGAATCCGGATTTGGTAAACAACACAACATACCAACTCACTTAGCGTGCAGTTTTCCTGCCAGTGGCTAGCCTGGGACCCCTTCCCTATCTTCCATCAGAAGCTGCATTAAAAACCCCAGAAGAGCGAACGAGGTCGCTAACACCGAGTAGATAAACGTTTTGAAGAGAGAGAGAATAAAGCCACGGAGAGTGAAAAAGATTAAGAGATGGTCCCATTGAAATCTGCTTGACAATAAAGTGACTTCTCACGGGGCTGTGGGGAGTCCTTGTGTGTGTGCTGAGAGAAGTGGGGCGTTGGTAGCAGGAGTGGTGTTGGGGAAGGCTTTCTGCCTTTAAGGGTCAGGGATGGGGAGAGGGTAGGGGATAGGGTCCTTTTAGGACGAGGAGAGGAAGGTAGGGGCTGCTAACGGCGTTGGTAGCAGGAGTGGTGTTGGGGAAGGCTTTCCGCCTTTAAGGATTGGGGATGGGGAGAGGATAGGGTCCGTTTAGGATGAGAAGGGATGCTGGGAGGCTTCTTTCTGCTTAAGAACAGGAGTAGTGTTGGGATTGGAAGGGGGGAATAGGTCCTTACCTTTAGCAAAATTGGAAACATCGGCAATGTACTGCTACAGTTTTCTATATGATTATGGGAACAGAAGCAAGCTATGTTTCTCTGTTATATGATGTATATATATATATATATATATATATATATATATATATATATATATATATATATATATATATATATATATATGCTTAACAATTCAAAAACATGCGAAATTATTTACAAACATTATCTCTCAGTCCACAGTACGATTCTAACCTGTGAACTCCGCATCAGAGTACACAGTACTTTCTCCACAACGCCAGCTAAGGGACTGATTACCTCAGTCTCCTGATTTTTACTATTCTTTGTATTGGACTGATGAAGCCGCTGTGCCGAAACGTGTCCACAATAAAGATACCCAAGTGCTGCACATGTACCTAATTTATCAAGGAAGGTTAATATATTTAATATCTGTAGATACTGGATATACTCTACAGGAGGTTCAAGCCTTTTATCCACGTTCCACTGTATTACTGACTATATATGACAAGGAACAACCATTTATCCGACACATGAATTCTAAATGAAAAGTTGATCCAGTTGGGAGAAAGTAGACAGTCCTGGTGACTCACTCTTAATGGAACTAATGTTTAAGATTTGAGCAAAATTGAATATTTTGTCTAAACCAGTATATATATATATATATATATATATATATATATATATATATATATATATATATATATATATATATATATATATATATAAAGATCTCTTCCCTCGTTCCAGGTTTAAGTTTCACAAGATATAAAAATAAAAACAGGCAGTTTTTATACTTCAAGTTTATATCATTTTCTCTGGTGATAGTCAGCAGTGCTTGACGTGCACGCACGTGCGTGTCCGTGCGTGCATGCACGTGCGTGTCCGTGCGTGTGCGTTCCTCTGTGCATGAGCGTGCGCCTGAATGCGTGCTTCATCTGTTTTTGTTTGCTCGTGAAAGTGATTGCTGGTCTCTGTCGTACTACTGACAATATAGTGAAGGAAATGAGCGACGTTTCGCTCTGTGTCGAGCTCTGGTCGAGTGACTCCATAAAGCTTTACACAGGGCGAAACGTTATCCCATTCAAAACATAAGCAGCGTTATCATGCCTCTTAGTACTCTCTCTTAGCTCTCTGTTGCCCCTAATATCTGACGTTTCTGACACTGTCATACCTGTTTCTGAAGCTGTGTGTCTCCCTGCCTTTTTCTGTGCCATTTCCCAATTCATTTCACTTTCTCACTCTTCTAATGTTGTATATATATATAAATATATATATATATATATATATATATATATATATATATATATATATATATTATATATATTTATATATATATTTATTTTTTCCTAGCATCTCTCTGTTCTCATCTATGTTATGAATTTCCATTCATATCTCTCTCCTGATTCGCTCATAGTTGATACTTATTTTTCAGAGTATCTTTCATGTCGTAAACATATTCATGTGAGTACGCAGGAGTACATAGGTAGCAGAGGACATGCGAGGTCTGTATGGAGGCTATGTACCCGTGGCTGTCTTCACGAGGGAGCTGGACAGGCACCTAAAGTCAGTACCTGATCAGCCGGGTTGTGGTTCGTACGTTGGACTACATGCGGCCAGCAGTAACAGCCTGGTTGATCAGACCCTGATCCACCGAGAGGTCTGGTCAAGGACTGGGCCGCGGGGGGCGTTGACCCCCGGAATACCCTCCAGATAGACTGAGGAGAACTACTACTACTTAGATTAAGGAGTATGGTGAATTATTTTGACGTGTGGGTCGAGGATAACTATCAGATCTCTTTGATTCTCTCTCTCTCTCTCTCTCTCTCTCTCTCTCTCTCTCTCTCTCTCTCTCTCTCTCATTTTTCTAGCATCCTATTTAGATGGTCTAGCAACCTCTCTTGATGCTGCAATTTCTTGGTCGTCCAAGTGCACTCTCTCTCTATTTTCGCATCATCTTTGATCACTGGGAAGCATTGTAATGATTAATAGTGACAGTGACACACACATGTGCAACATGTGCACCATGTGCAACATGTGTCTAATTCTTCATCTTGTCGGTATTGTCTACGATACATGTATGAGACACAATACCCTGGCTGGAGCAATTCACAAATGACCTGCATTTAAAAGACTTGTGACTTGATAATGGTCCTGGGTGGACCGAAACGTTGGGATAAGTCATTCGTGAATTATTTTTTCCCCCTCCTCAGGATAGAGTCTTGAGGGACCCCGCTCATTAAGTTGGCCCATCTTGTGACCCATCTTGTCTGTTTTTCTAATTGATTTTAAAAATACTTTACCGTTTGGTGTGTGTGTGTGTGTGTGTGTGTGTGTGTGTGTGTGTGTGTGTGTATTCTTGCGTGTGCGTATTTACGTGACAGAAAGGCCTAAGTTTCGACATCATTTTAGAGCAACTTCCGTCGTAATTACCGCTAATTACGCAGCGTATGTACACCCGCACTACCATGTACACCCATGTGTCTATGTACACTCATTTTCTCCCACACATTCCCGTGTACTAATATTTCCTCCCGTGTACACCCATGTGAAAGGTGTACAAATGCTAACGCCGTTCCTCCTTATCAAGCGGTACCTTTGATAACAGTGGTGACAAAGGTGTTGAAACAGTCACCCAGAGTAAACAAGGTGACGGAAGTCTGTGTCAGTTTGGCCTCGATAAAGTTGTGGAGTTAGGTCCCCAAGGCCAGTGATAGGCTGGGTAAAGAGGACCTGCGGAACGATAGATGATGGTAAGCCAGTGATAGGCTGGGTACCTAGGGCGTGTGGAACGATAGATAGTAAGCCAGTGATAGGCTGTTTACCTAGGGCGTGTGGAACGATAGATAGTAAGCCAGTGATAGGCTGGGTACCTGGGGCGTGTGGAACAATAGATGGTAAGCCAGTGATAGGCTGGGTACCTAGGGCGTGTGGAACAATAGATGGTAAGCCAGTGATAGGCTGGGTACCTAGGGCGTGTGGAACAATAGATGGTAAGCCAGTGATAGGCTGGGTACCTAGGGCGTGTGGAACAATAGATGGTAAGCCAGTGATATGCTGGGTACCTAGGGCGTGTGGAACAATAGATGGTAAGCCAGTGATAGGCTGGGTACCTAGGGCGTGTGGAACGGTAGATAGTAAGCCAGTGGTAGACTGGAAAAATTAATCCTCAAAATAAATAACGTCAAGTAATGGATAGACTGGATAACGAGAACCTTCAAAACAAGTAACGTCAAGAAAATGATAATTTGGATAACGAGAACCTTCAAAACAACAGATACCAAACCAACGAAGATGCAATGTTTTTTTCAACGCAAATGAACACTCTTCAGTGGAATACCGCTGTACAATCAACCCCTTTCAAAGTATCCAAGAGTGAAAGCCAGGAAATGCACAGAACACACTCACTGAACATACCAATTCAGTCAGTCATCTGCCGTGAGCTGTTATGGCCCTGTTGTTAACTTCAATGGCTCTGCTGGGCAGTTTGTTCCACTCGTCCGCAACTCTCATTTCCAAACCATTGTTTTCCAATATCCTCTCTGTATGCAGATTTATTCAACTTCAGTCCATTATTTCGTGTTCTTGGTTAGATATCTTCTGTACTCTATTCATGTCTCTCTCATTTCGATTATTTTAGCAGGATATCATTAAAAATGTTTTGAGTTGGTCGATTTGTTTACACTTGACGCCTGTGAGTGTACATGAGTGAACGTGGTACTTGTGAGTGATAATACATGTAGTTGACGTATATAAATATACGTGTGTTTACCCGATACCTGTGAATATATATGGGTATACCTGACACATGTGATTATATCGTACGGGGATACCTCTTAAACGTCCCATTGTTGGGGTTTCGCACACGAGTGACTTAGTGAACCAGGAAGAGGACGACGAGAAGAGGAAGAGGAGGGAGGGAAAACAGGAAGAAGAGGAGGGGAGGGGGAAACAGGAAGAAGAGGAGGGAGGGAGGTAGAGCGACGTAGTAGTAGGAAAAAAATGAAGACTATGGATGAGGAGAAGAAGACGGAGGAAAATTAACAATGGGAAGAGAAGCAAAAGTCAAAACGTCGTAAAGGAAAATAAGAGGAAGAGATGAATTTGCTTAAAGGAAATTGTTCACGAATTGTGAAATATCGTGGCTATTAAACCTTTGACTCCCACAGTCCATGGACTGTGGGAGTCCATGGACTATGCAGAGAAGAAAAATTGAAGATCACTATAGTAGGCCTACTTTTCCCTAAATTATTCCCACTCGTATTTCTGCCTAATGTATTTCTACACTACAATGAAGCTAGCTGGAAATCCATTCCAGATATTTACAACTCTATTGCCAAACCAACACTTGACTGCATCCTTTCTAAATCTAAATTTATGCAAACAATCTAATATTTGTTTTGTTTTCTTCGGTTAGATGTGATCACGTTATTGATATCCATTGTATATCTAGTAGCTTATATATTGAGTTTCCTGTCTATCTAGTGGGTCCTATCTACCAGTGGGTTTTGTCTTCCAGTGGGTAGTGTCAACGTGATGGGTCGTCCCAGGCTCAGGAAAGTCATGCCCACTCCTTCCCTTCCATCCCCAGACCAGCTGCAGTGCACATTGATCCTAGACGCCTGCAGGTAAGTGTCCAGTGAGTGTTCAGTGTCAAGTTACCTCTGACTGACACTTCCCGACTACCTGGTGGGCGCTCGACTCACCTGTGCCTCGCTCCTGCTATTGTTTACCAACGGGTTAAAACTGCATAGGGAGGCAGAGGCGAGTTTCCCGGTGACTCCCAGTGGCCATTGTTTTTATTCTCTCCTTCTCCCTGCTCGCTTTGTTTCTCTTTGTCATTCTTTCCTTCTCTCTTGGTCTATCGAATTTTCTCTATGACTGTCGCGATTTATGTAAGTGTTCTCTCGCCTTCGCTTGTGTTTCCCTTTTTATCTTTACTTTTCAGTCTTTTTCTCCTGCAGCGGCTGTTAAGGGCAGGTCAACTACCGGACGTGAGGAAGAATACCACTGGTAGGTCCTTCCTGTAAGAGGGTTGCTGGAGTCTACGTTGCTCCTGTGGCTGAGTCCTCTGACAGGGGGAGACCTCTATTTAGCATGCGCCTTAGGACAATACCCGGCAAACAAAAGCCCACGAAGCCTGACCAGTTCTCGTTACATGCAGGGGTCCCTTTCCCCAGCGCCTCCAGAGAGGGAATGAGTTGATCTTCCTTCCAGAGATATATATGGGTATACCTACTTTCGCCTTTATCTCTGTTTGGTCTCCCGTCTCTCTATTCTCTCTCTCTCTCTCTCTCTCTCTCTCTCTCTCTCTCTCTCTCTCTCTCTCTCTCTCTCTCTCTCTCTCTCATGCTCTTTGTCAAGGCCGCTTTTGTTGCAGGTGCTGGATCAGTTTTCCTGGGATCGTTTAATTAAGCCAGACGTGTGATGAATGTACAGGAGCCTTACAATGCAGGTTGGACGCTTGAAGTCCAGATGGAAGGCCAGCGGACCCCAGTGAGAAAGGCATTTCAGTGCACAGTTAACCTTCTACCCTGTGGGAATAATCATTAATTATACACGTGTGTTTTTTTATTTACCCTCTTGTCTCCCTGCCTCTCCCCATTTTTGACCCCTGACTGTTTCTCTAAGTATGATCGTTAGGTCCAGTAATTAGAGAAAAAATTGATGATTAATGTGTATTGAGAGACCGTTTCTGACTACAAGAGTGAATTTCTGTGACCTGGATCCAGGTGGTAAATATTGTCACTGGAAATACGTATATATCCATTGGATCCATATTACATATATACTTCCACTGGAGACATTATATATGTCGTACCGAATAGGTAAAACTGGTCAATTAGCAAGAACTCATTTAAAATTAAATCCTTTCTAAAATTTTATACGTTTAAAGATATTTTTTTTCATTTATGTTAAAGTAAAAATTAATAATTTTGTAACAAAAGAACCTTAGAAAACTTACCTAACCTTATTATAACAAGCGTAATTTAATTTAGCCTAATCTAACTAAATATATTTTTAGATAAGTTTAAAATAATTTAATAATAAACATACACAATGAAATATTTTTTTTTCGTTAGGTTCAGAATGATTTTTGCGAAATTATTGCATACACAAATTTTAGCTTACCTTATTCAAGAGTGTTGCTATTTAAGCCAAAATCGCAAGTATATATCCTTCCCTTCTTCTTTCTCCTTCCTCTCTCCCCTCTCCTTCCCTTCTTCCCTTCCTATTCCTCCTCTTTCTCTCCCCTTCCCCTGTAAAATTTCCATACCCCTTCACCTCCAACCCCTCCCCTCCCTTAACCATATCCCAGTTCCTCCTCCTCCCCCGCCCTCTCCCACTCTACTCGTCCCCTCTCCCATTCCCCCTCTTCTCTTTCCGATTCTTCCCCTCCCTCTCCCCTCCCTCTCCCCTCCCTCCATCCTTCCCGATCGCCACTGCGCAAAACGAAGGCAATCACCCGCTAAATGCGGTAGGAAACGGTGTTACACGCGGGAGGCGAGACGACCCTTGTTCCCTTCCCTTGTTACCTCTCCCAAGAACTAGGTCAGTATTATTTGACGGTGGAGGGAAGGAGGGAGATATTAATGGAGGGATTGGTGGAGGGAAGGAGGGAGATATTAAAAATAAGGGAGGATTGGTGGAGGGAAAAGGGGATTGGTTATTAGGGAGGAGATAGGGGGGAGGGGTTGGTAGTATTTAAAGCTAGAGAGAGAGAATTTAAAACTAGAGAGAGAGAATTAAAAGCATTATAGGGAAAAACAATAAATATAAATTTTCATACTCAATTTTTTCTCTCTCTCTCTCATGACTCTGCAAGTTTCTTTCTTCTCATAATAAATTTATCACTGATATTCTGATATTATTATTATTATTATTATTATTATTATTATTATTATTATTATTATTATTATTATTTGTTACTATTTTTATTATTATTATTTATTATTTTTAGTATTTTTATGATTATTATTATTATTAATATACGAACGTTAGCACACACACAACGCTTGTTTTCAACAAGGTGCGCCAGAACGCAACCCGGAGGGCCATATGCTTCACATCTGCTGCCTTTACTAAATCAAGGTCCTAAACCAGTAAATATAATCCTGTGTGTGTGTGTGTGTGTGGGTGAAGGGGTGGGTGTGTGGATGGAGGGGGAGGGTGACAGATATGGAGGAATTAGTGCCAGGTGTCAGAGTGGCACACGACACAACGAGAAACCTTGATCTCTCCCCTCCCCCATTCCCCTCTTTTTCATTTCCCTCACCTGTTCCTTTACTACCATCCAATCCTTCCTATCATGTTCTCTCTCTCTCTCTCTCTCTCTCTCTCTCTCTCTCTCTCTCTCTCTCTCTCTTCTCTCTACCTTACCTATCACCTGTATTTTTATTCAAACCCAATAAATCAAAGCCAGGGGAATGGAGGGTGGGGAGAGAGCCTTCTGATATGCTACCATATCCTCAAATTTTTAGACGAAAATGACTATAGTTAATGAATAGTTTTTTGTCAACAGATTATCTCTTTTTTTACTCTGATTCCCTTTTAATATTTTTTCATGGAAATGAGAGAATATGAGTGTGGAAAGTGGGAAGATTGAGGTGTAAAAAGAGGGGAGATTGAAGCAGGACAAGAGGGGAGATTGAAGCAGGACAAGAGGGGAGATTGAAGCAGGAAAAGAGGGGAGATTGAAGCAGGAAAAGAGGGGAGATTGAAACAGGAAAAGAGGGGAAATTGAAACAGAAAAAGAGGGGAGATTGAAACAGGAAAAGAGGGGAGATTGAAACAGGAAAAGAGGGGAGATTGAAACAGGAAAAGAGGGGAGATTGAAACAGGAAAAGAGGGGAGATTGAAGCAGAAAAAGAGGGGAGATTGAAGCAGGAAAAGAGGGGAGATTGAAGCAGGAAAAGAGGGGAGATTGAAACAGGAAAAGAGGGGAGATTGAAGCAGGGAATTAGGGGAGACTGTGGCATAAAAAGATTGGGATACGGGTATAAAATAGAGATTGGGGGGAAACTGGGGTGTAAAATAGAAAGAAACTGGGGTGTAAAATGAGAAGTAATTGGGGTGTAACAAGAGGGGAAATCAGGGCGTGAAAGAGAGAAAATTGGGATGTGAGAAGAGGGGAGATTGGGAGTGGGGAGAGAGGGTAAGGACAAATGGGAATGGGGAAGGATTTAAATAAGAAAACAGGAGGAATGTTATAAGACATGAAAAGAATAGTCGATAACAGTAGCCTTCATGTCAGGCAGCATTGTGGAACATATATGGAATGGATAGAGAAGGGTAGGGAGCAGTTGGTAGTGGATGGTAGTGGCTAGTTTATTGTGCACCTCATATCCATCCTGTGGACGGTAGTGGCTAGTTTATTGTGTACCTCATATCCATCCTGTGGATGGTAGTGGCTAGTTTATTGTGTACCTCATATCCATCCTGTGGATGGTAGTGGCTAGTTTATTGTGTACCTCATATCCATCCTGTGGATGGTAGTGGCTAGTTTATTGTGTACCTCATATCCATCCTGTGGATGGTAGTGGCTAGTTTATTGTGCACCTCATATTCATCCTTTAGAGAGTAGGCCAAAAGCATATGTATACACAATAGGCCTAGGCACTAGGCCTCAAAAAGATTAACATTATATCTACAATTATCTTATTTCTTGCAAGCAAATTTAGGATATTTGCTTAATATATCTTGTCTTCAGAAACAAGACACACACAGTAGGGGTTATCACCTCAACATAGGTCGAATGAGTGGGAGGAGAGGGGGAGGGTTGATAGGATGGGGTGGTGGTAGTAGGCAGAGGAATAGTGGTAAGGGGAGAGTGGGTTGATAGGATGGGGTGGTGGTAGTAGGCAGAGGAGAGGTGGTAAGGGGAGAGGGGGTTGATAGGATAGGATGGTTGTAGGAAGAAGAGGGCTTAATAGAATGGGTTAGGGGTAGTAGGTAGAGGAATGATTGTAGGGAGAGGAAGGGTTAATAGGATGGTTTAGTGATAGTAGACAGAGGAATGGTGTTGAGGTGATAGTGGTGGGGGTGTAGTAGTTGTTTTGAGGTGGTGTTGGAGGGGTGTTTGCTAGGGTGGAGGAGGGGGAAGGGTTGTAGAGGGGGTTTGTAGGGGGTGGGGGTTGTTTCTCAGCCAATAGGTGTAAATCAGAGAGGAGTTTGTGAAGGTGTCGCCCTCTGAGCCAATCAGGTGGAAGCCGGTATCAAATATTCAGTGTCTCACCTCCCTGACTCAGAATTATTAGGTAATGGAACGCGGCCAGCGATGGCTTCTTAGTGTGGCTGGTGAAGGAGCCCAGGGGAAGGGGAGCCCAGGGGAAGGGGAGCCCAGGGGAAGGGGAGCCCAGGGGAAGGGGAGCCCAGGGGAAGGGGGAGTTAAGGGAAAGAAGAACCTCAGGGGAAAGGTTGAGAGTTCATATTTATGAAGAAACTCGGTCTAAAAACTGACAAGAAGAATAATGACAGAACTGAAGGAAGAATAAACAACCGAGAAGAAAGAGAAGAGAGGGAAGAGAGAGAGAGAAAGAAGAGAGGGAAGAGAGGGAAGAGAGGGAAGAGATGGAAGAGAGAGGGGAGAGAGAAGAGAGGGAAGAACCAGAAGAGGAGACATAGTCATGACATACAAAATACTCAGGAAAAGGAGACAAGGAGCATACACCAACTAAATGGCGATATGGTACAGGCAGGGAAAGGGGCTCTGAATCCGAGGGACAGTAGCTACTCTCCCTCGGATAGAATCCGATTGCCTCTCTTCCCTTACAGGTTTAGCGCTCCTCTCCTCCCCCAGGAAGTTAGATATACGCAGAGTAGGTATGACCACGATGGCAGGGAGTTAGAAAAAAATCGGTTCGCAGGAGATAAGTGACGGGGACAGGAGCTGTGAATCGACCCCCTGCAAGCAAATGTAGGTGAGCACACACACACACACACCGTAGGTATGACCGATGGCAGGAGTTAAAATCGGTTGCAGGAGATAGTGACGGCCGGCTATGACTGACCCCTCACCACAAATAGTGAGTACACCCAGGTGGTGGGTGTCTTACCCTCCCTACACCTCTAACCCCCTCCCTGCATCCCCTTCCTTACACCCCCTCCCTTACACCCCCTCCCCTGCATCCCCTTCCTTACACCCCTCCCTAACAACCCCTTCCCTACACCCCTACAATCCTACCCTTCACCCCCTCTTACAACCCCCAACCACCTGAACGGACCAGCAAGGTTAATATCTAAATCCCGGCCATACATTACCTTCCCACCCAAGCTATCATTTCCCCCTACCCATCCCCCCCCCTCTCCCCTTCTGTTTGACCATCATGTTCCTAAGATCAGCTGTCATGTTCTCCGGCTGACAGCCCGGCTATCAACCAGGTGTTCCAGCAGCACCCTTCTGTCATTATCATTATCATCACCACCATTATCATTATTATAGTGATCATCACTATTATCATTATAATCATTATCATCATTATAATGATCACTATTATCATTATAATGATAATAGTGATCATTATAATGATCAATATTATAATTACATATATTGATCACTATTATCCTCATTATAATGATCACTATTATCTTCACCACTATTATCATTATCATCACTATTATCATTATTATTATCACTATTATCATTACCACCACTATTATCATTGTCATTACCACCACTATTATCATTATCACCACTATTATCATTATCACCACTATTATCATTATAATCATTATTATCATCATTATCACCATCATTAGTGAGAACCACTCACGTTGACCCAACTCACAAAGGTGCCAACAAGGTAATCACGAAAAAATATAGACTAACAATAATGATAATAATAAAAATATAAAAAAACAGTGCTAACTTCACACATTATCATCATATTTGACCGTAAATCACATAGTCACAATACCTGTACAATCCGGGGCAGTAC
Organism: Cherax destructor; assembly: GCA_009830355.1. Lineage (NCBI taxonomy): Eukaryota > Metazoa > Arthropoda > Malacostraca > Decapoda > Parastacidae > Cherax > Cherax destructor. The sequence continues at coordinate 413,153 of WNWK01000046.1, forward strand.
GGGTTTATAACAGGTCGCTACTGCCTTTCTAAACTGCTAACCACTACATGATCTGGGATGCTCTGGAAGACAAGCTAAATGCTGATGTATAATAATAAATTTCCACGAGTACATGATACAACTTATACAGACCATAGCTAACATCAGTGACATACTATGTAGAAAGTCCCTTATTGTGAAAGCATTTCGGGAAACTTAAGTTAATTTTGTCCCCAGGATGCGTCCCATACCAGTCGACTAACACCCAGGTACCTATTTTACTGCTAGGTGAACATGGACAGTAGGTGTCTTAAGGAAACACGCCCCAAATGTTTCCACCCGTACCGGGGATCGAACCACGGACCTCAGTGATCCTACAGAAAGCCTTCAACAAGTGCCACCGTGTTGCGATAGCGTACAATATACGTGCAAAAAGGAATAACTGAAAAAGTGTGCAGATGGATATTCAACTTCTTGAAGAACAGAGGTCAGAGAGTAGTAGTAGACAGAGTGAAGTGGGAGGCTGCCACAAGGCACAGTTCTAGCCCCACTTCTGTTTCTCATTCTTTATATCCGACGCAGACGAGAATATAAATCATAGCACCGTAACATCCTTCTAGGTAGCATCGAATCGCTCTGCATAGCGTCAAATCGCGCTTAACAGCGTCGAATCTACTCGCGCGAGATCGCATCAAATGGGATCGCGGCGAATGAGATCACGTGGAATTGTTTTACATGGGATCGCGACTCGCGCCTTGGGGCCCTGACATCCCTAGTCCTCATACGACACACATCTAATCCGCGGTAATCCGTTTCTTTATCGTCTCTTCTTTTACGAACGATGTGTCGACACGGTGCGGCCTGAAGGGTGAATGAGGCCGCAGTGCTTCCATAAACTACGGGATTTCCAGGGGAAAAGGGAATCCAAACCCATCACACACCCAGAAGATAATCGCACTACCCAGGCTAATACAAGATAATGTAACATTACTGCCAAGGAGACTAGACAGGATTTCGAGGAAAGATCGTGTGGGTTTGGTGGGTTGGAAGGGGAGTGTGTTGGAGGAGGGGGGATTTGTGGCAGGGAAGAGGGATTTATTGTGGGGAAGGGGATTTGTGATAGGGAAGGGTGGGTTGTGAGAGAAATGGAGTTTTGTTTGATATGAGGGAGGGTTTGGTGGTTAGGGAATGGTGGTTCGAGGTTGGAAATTGTTTGTAGCTGGGAATGGTGGACAGAGGTAGGGAATGGTTTGTGGCTGGGAATGGTAGGCAGAGGTAGGGAATGGTTTTTGGCTGGGAATGGTGGATTAAACCGGGCTCCAGTGTGCTGCTACATTATCCTATACGATAGTCACACAGTTACTAGTGGGAACAAAAGCTAGCTATGTTTACCTTGGATGTGACTTGGACCTGACTAGCCTAGGCCAGTAGGCCTGCTGGAGAGAGAATGAAATCCGTGAATGGATTTCTTAGGTTAAGTCTTCATCTATAGTTTCTGGTGTACGTGATCTTACTATGTAAGTGATCTTACTAATGTAAGTGATCTTACTAATGTAAGTGATCTTACTAGTGTACATGATCTTATTAGTGTACATGATCTTACTAGTGTAAGTGGTCTTACTAGTGTATATGATCTTACTAATGTAAGTAATCATACTAGTATACGTGATATTACTAGTGTACGTGATATTTACTAGTGTACGTGGTCTTACTAGTGTAAATGATCATACTAGTGTACGTAATCGTAGCTCATCTGTAAAATTAAAACAGCTGGGAACCCAACACAGAACCCTAAGGAACACCACTTGCAACCGTTAACCATTCCTGTTTTGCCGTTTATTTACTGCCTGTTGCCTGTGTTCTGTTGAACCTGTGCCTAACAGGTTCAACAGAACCTATTAGGCACAGATCTTTGAATCCCTTTTGAAATACCTTTGAAAAATCTGCTTAAAGTTATGACTTTAGCTAATGATAACTGCGATAACCCCTTTAATAGATCTGTCATTACTGCTTCAAGTTATCACTTCAGCTGATGATAACAGCGATAACTCTGGCTATTGTGGGTAAACAGGTGTACAAATGGCCTGGTGGAACAAACATATTACGCCAGGTGCTGGAACAAACATAAAACCCTCAGGAAATACCAAATTAGTGAGGTGTAACATTGTGTTGTATAATGACGGTAAGAACTGCCCTCTGACGAGGCTCTGCTGAACTGTACGGCAATTAGTGGTAGTGGTGGTACTACTAGTACTACTAGTAGTGGTGGTGGTAGTAGTGATAGTAGTAGCAGTAGTAGTGGTGGTGGTGGTACTACTAGTAGTGGTGGTGGTAGTAGTGATAGTAGTAGCAGTAGTGGTGGTGGTGGTAGTAGTGGTGGTAGTAGTAGTAGTAGTGGTAGCAGTAGGGGTAGTAGCAGCAGTAGTGGTGGTGGTGGTGGTAGTAGTGGTGGTGGTGGTAGTAGTGGTGGTAGTAGTGGTGGTGGTGGTAGTAGTGGTGGTAGTAGTGGTGGTGGTGGTAGTAGTGGTAGTAGCAGCAGTAGTGGTGGTGGTGGTAGTAGTGGTGGTAGTAGTGGTGGTAGTAGTAGTGGTAGCAGTAGTGGTGGTGGTGGTAGTAGTGGTGGTGGTGGTAGTAGTGGTGGTAGTAGTGGTGGTAGTAGTAGTAGTAGTGGTAGCAGTAGTGGTAGCAGTAATGGCAATAGTAGTAACAGCAGTAGTAATAGTAGTGGTGGTGGTGGTAGTAGTAGTAGTAAACAAGTTGGGGGAATTTTTTTCCTCCTCTCTCTCTCCTTTCTTCTCGTCACCCTTTTCTCTTCTCCCTTCCTCTTCTCTCCCCTCCACCTCTTCTCTACCCTATGTGTAAGCAGAAAAAGCTCAAAATTACATATTACTCACCAATTAACTGTTTCCGAGAGCAGGTGCACACGTGTGTGTGTGTGTGTGTGTGTGTGTGTGTGTGTTTATCGCGTTTGTCCTTCCCATTCTACATCCTTGCCGTTTCCTTCCCCTCCTTTAACATTTCCGTTCCATTCTAATTCTCTATATTCCCTGATCATCCCCCCCCCCCACACTTTTCTCTCTCTCACTCCTTAATTCCTTTCGTTCTGCCTCTTTCTCCTCTCACACACACACGCGCACACACACACACACACACACACACACACACAGGAGCTGTGACTCGACCCCTGCAACCACAACTAGGTGAGTACAACTAGGTGAGTACATGGGCTTCATGGCTTCATGGGCCTAAGAAAGACGACAGGGAGAGAAAAAAAGAGATTGAAAACATCATCAAAGAAACAGGACAGGAGGACATGACTGAGCTGATAAATTTTCATACAATAAGGGGATAATCGAGGGGAAGAAATCGGCCAGTCAAATTGATTTTCAAGACGGAAACGGTGCAGAACACGATCCTGCAGCAGAAATCCCGGCTAATGGAAATGACAAAATACCCAAACAAGCTACACTCCACCCTCACAGACCCCACCCCACCTTGCACAGTAGACTCCCACAGCACCCTGCTAGGTCTCCCACTTCCCCAGCCCCCACAAAACTCCCCAGAATACATTGTTGGAAAGTAAGATGAAGGTATGGTACACCAACGCTGATTGAACAACAAATAAGTGTAAAGAATGGCATGAAAGAATCGCTGAGGCATCACCAGACATCATAGCACTCACGGAAACCAAGCTCACAGGAATGATAACAGACACCATCAGATCCTGAGAAAAAATAGAGGGGGTGGAGGAGTTGCACTGCTCATCAAAATCCAGTAGTTTTTTGAGGAGCTGGAAGAAGGGGACAGAGGAGAAGCAAAGGACTACATAGTAGGAACACTTCAGACCGGGTGTCGTAAGGTGGTGATTGCAGTAATATATATCCCACTACAAAATAGCAGAAGGCCAAGACAATAATATGAGAGCAACAGAGCAATGGTTGATGCACTAGTTGAGGTGATCATAAGAACCCACGTGGGTGACTTCAGTCACAAGAAAATTGGCTGGGAAAACCTGGAGCCACATGGGGGACCAGAAACGTGGAGGGCTAAGATGATGGAGGTGGTACTGGAAAACCTCATGCATCAACAAGTTAGGGACACTACCAGAGAGAGAGAGAGAGGAGAGGAGAGGATGAACCACCAAGACTGAACCTCATATTCACGTTGAGTAGTTCAGACATTGAGGACATCACATATGAAAGGCCCCTCAGAGCTAGTGATCACATGGTCCTGAGCTTCAAATACATAGAGTTAAAAGTGGAAAGGGAAGCAGGAAGAGTAGGATGGGAGAAGCCAAACTACAAAAGAGGGGATTACACAGGCATGAGGAATTTCCTGCACGAGGTTCAGTGGGAAAGAGAACTGGTGGGAAAATAGTGACAACAAAATGCAAGGAGGCAGAAGAGAAAATCAGAACGAGCCCTTGGTTCACTTAAAGGTGTAGAGAGGCTAAAACTAAGGGCACCAGAGAATGGAAAAAGTATAGAAGACAAAGGACCCAGGAAAATAAGATCAGTCAAAGAAACCATACCACGGGCGGGGCTTGAACCCGCGGTTACAGAGTCGTGTCATTACGATTTCGTGAATCAGTTGAAGAGCCAGAAATGAATATGCACAGGTAAGGAAGGAGGCTCAGCAGCAATACAAAATGACATAGCAGTGAAAGCCAAGTCTGACCCAAAGTTGTTGCATAGTCACATGAGGTGGAAAACAAGTCAAGGACCAGGTAATTAGGTTGAGGAAGGAAGGAGGGGAGATCACAAAGAATGACCGAGAAGTATGGGAAGACCTCAACATGAGATTTAAGGAAGTATTTGCAGTGGAGACAGAAAGAACTCCAGGAAGCCGGAATGGTAGGGTACACCAACAAGTGCTGGACACAATACACACAACCAAGGAGGAGGTAAAGAGGCTGCTAAGTGAACTAGATACCTCAAAGGCCGTGGGACCAGACATCTCTCCGTGGGTCCTGAGAGAGGGATCAGAGGCGCTATGTGCCAACAATCTTCAACACATCTATCGAAACAGGATGACTACCTAAGGTGTGGAAGACAGCAAATGTAGTCCTAATTTTTAAGAAAGGAGACAGATACGCAGCATTAAACTACAGACCAGTGTCACCGACATGTATACTTTGCAAAGTCATGGAGAAGATTGTCAGGAAACAGCACGGTTTCAGGGAAGGGAAATCTTATGTCACAAACCTACCGGAGTTTTACGACAAGGTGACGGAAGTAAGACACGAGAGAGAGTGAGTTAGGTGGGTAGATTGCATTTTCTTGGACTGTAAGAAGGCTTTCGACACAGTTCCACACAATTCGAAAGCAAGAGAATCAGGCATGTATAACAGGAATGGCACTGCAATGGATCAGAGAATACCTGAGAGGAAGGCAACAAGAAGTCATGGTACTTGACGAGGCGTCAGAGTGGGCCCCTGTGACGAGCTGGGTTCCACAGGAATCAGTCCTAGGAGTTGAAGACTCAGATGAGTCACAGGGATGTTAGGAAGTATTTCTTCAGTCATAGAGTTGTCAGGAAGTGGAATAGCTTGGAGAGTGATGTATTGGAGGCAGGATCCATACATAGCTTTAAGAGTTGTGATGAAGCTCATGGAGCATTGAGTGAGTAAACCTAGTAGCTACCAGTGAAGAGGCGGGGCCAGGAGCTATGAATCGACCCCTGCAACCACAATTAAGTGAGTACACACACACACACAAACATCACTCTCACAAGCAAAGCATAAAATGTAATATTATATCACATGTTTAGACCACCACAACTACCAGTACCACCACTACCAGTACCATCACTACCACCACTACCAGTACCATCACTACCACCACTACCAGTACCATCACTTCCACTACTACTAGTACCACCACTACCACTACTACCACCACCATCACCACCATCACCACTACCACCACCATCACCACCATCACCACTACCACCACTACCACCACCATCACCACTACCAGTACCACCACTACCACTACCAGTACCACCACCACCAGTACCACCACCACCAGTACCACCACCACCAGTACCACCACCACCAGTACCACCACCACCACCACCACCACCACTACCACCACCACCACCAGTACCACCACCACCACCATCACCACCACCACCACTACCACCACCACCACCACCACTACCAGTACCACCACCACCACCACCACTACTCTTCATGTTACGTTTTTTACATGTACTGCAGACAGTCTTAACAACGTAATGCATTTTTCAAACTCCTATAATCTATGGCTGTAACTCAGCCATGGAGAGGGAGGCAAGGAGGACGAGGAATGAAAGAGGAAGTAAAGAGGTAAAAGGCAAGATGAGGAGAGGGGAGAAGCAGGAAGACAAGAAAAAAATTAGGCAGACGGGCAATGGAGAGGGAAGAAGAGTTAGTAAAGGAGGGAGGAGGCAAAACACAGCAATAAAGAAAACGGAACACGAAAGACGAGAGAATAAAGTAGAAAAGGAATGAGAGCCAAGAACGATTATGGAAGCATAATAAAAGAAGCAGATAGGTAAAAAAAACGAAACCCCATCAGAATGAAGATGAGAATAAGGAGCCAGGAATAATGACTGAAGAAGCTACAGGAAATTGATAATTAAAACACATGTGCAACAGTGAGGTAACTGTATTGTTGAAACGTTTCGCCTACACAGTAGGCTTCTTCAGTCAAATACAAAGTCAGCAGGTGTAGTAGTGAAATAAAGGTGGTCAGTCCCTCAGGTTGAGGGACTGACCACCTCAAATACTTTTTCTCCAAGGTCGATGGACTGATTACATCATCTTTATTTCACTACTACTGCTCCCTTTGTATTTGACTGAAGAAGCCTACTGTGTGGGCAAAACGTTTCAACAATAAAGATACCCAACTGTTGCACAAGAATTCTCAAGGGTAAAAATCAAAGAGTCCCAGAGAGTGTAGTCTGTAAGGCTGGTGTTAGAAACCGGGACTCGACCCCCTCCTCATCCCCCACCTTCACAAACAGAGCACAAACCCAGTAAGTAGACAGCAACAGCAACAACAGCAGCAACCTGCTGACTGGACCTCTCGTTTACGCAATCAATTCCCAGTGAGGAAAAACGCCCCAGACGCTGGCGATTACACTCGTGGCTTGAAATATACCTCGTGTTACATCCCGTGGCTGTCATTTACCACCACTGACGATAATGTGATATTCACCTGCAGCCATCAGGAGGCACACAGCACCTACTCCACCTGTGACAAAGCACATAAGGACTTCTTCACGTACCTACTTACGGTAGCGGAAGGTGTTATGGCCAAGACGCGTGTCTGACAGTATTTACCTATCTCTAACAACATACAGCTAGCGGGAAGAGACTGCTAACCCGCTGGAATCACAGAGGCCATATTACAGACCATGAAAAAAACTTATGTATTTTACCCTGACTGCTACATATACGATTCCAAACTGCTTTGATAACTATAATGAGTATTTCTCCTTTTTTTCGATTTGCGCATTCGGGGTCCTTGTGAGAGCGATTTTCGGCAAAAATGATAAATTGCTTTTCGGTATTCCCTTGATTGGTGTAAATTAGTAAAAAGAGAGGGAAAAGTGAGCGGCTGCGGAAGATGGGGAGTCCAGGTGGTGTGTGACTTGCGCTAAATATGCAAATTAGGTGCATATATAATCGATCAATATCTTTTAATGACGATTATGAGTAAGATTACTGTGTAAAAATTAGGGCAAGTTAATTTCCAGAGGGAGAATATATGCTGTGGGAGAGAGAGAGAGAGAGAGAGAGAGAGAGAGAGAGAGAGAGAGAGACAGACAGACAGACAGACAGACAGACAGACAGACAGACAGACAGACAGACAGACAGACAGACAGACAGACAGACAGACAGACAGACAGACAGACAGACAGACAGACAAAGATAGACAGACAGACAGACAGACAAAGATAGACAGACAAAGATAGACAGACAAAGATAGACAGACACAGAGAAAAATGAGAGAGAGAGAGATAAATTTCCTTGGAATTCTTTTAGAGTAGAAACAATGCCACGACAGGGACCTTGCAGTATTCTTAGCCTTACAAGTAACATGATGGTCCCACAACGTTTCGGCACGCTCAGTGTCGAAACGTTGATCCATACAAGACAGACTTCTTCAGTCTAGTAACTGTACCACGCTGGGCTTTAAGTGTTTCCATACCATTCTGCATGCCCAGTCTTCCTGCATGTCCAGTCTTCCTGCATGCCCAGTCTTCCTGCATGCCCAGTCTTCCTGCATGCCCAGTCTTCCTGCATGCCCAGTCTTCCTGCATGCCCAGTCTTCCTGCATGCCCAGTGTGTTATACGTCGAGTGCAATCAGCTGATCTTTCTGACAGCTGCGACTGTCACCTCAGTTTTGGGTGATGCGTCTTGCATCCGACCGACGTGCGTTACACGGATACCCCCATCCTGCACGTCATCCTAGCCACTCAGGTGCACGTCAGTCATTGCTTACTGGGATGAGTGCACCAACCTGGCGGCTCACAAGATGCTGTGGTGATCTGATGTTTCAGAGGGAGGGTGGCCAGCCTGAAGGAGGTTACCTTGCTTGTCAGAACCCTTCTGGTAAGCAACTTAATATATCCCAACGTTTCGGGTCCTCCCGCACCATCATCAGGGCTAAATCAATCAAGAACAATTACCAGGCAGAATGTAGATATAAAGTTCAGAGAACCGACAAGTTTGATAAATTAGAGGCATGTTGAACACTTGGGTTCATCAGTCCAATACAAGGAAGAGTGGTGAAGACCAGAAGGAGACTGAGGTAATCAGTCCCTCAGCCTGGAGTCGATATAATCAGTCGATCAATCAAGCCTGAGGGACTGATTACCTCACTCTTCCTTGTACTGGACTGATGAAGCCACTGTGTGGCGAAACGTTTCCCGAATACAGATTCCCAAGTGTTGTGTATCTAATTTATTACCAGGCAAAATAGATGGTTATATCAGTTCTTACAACCCACGGGCCATGGGTTCGATTCCCCGCCCGTTCTAGGATTTAAATGAAGAGGGGTACCCCCCACGGGCTTGGTATTTCGTCTTTTTTATTAGTTCCGTCTTCTCTGTGTCTCTCATTACTCCAGAATTCTCTACATTGTTACGTTATACCTCTTCCCGAACTACGTATATAGTGCGAATTGCCCGGATATACATTCTGGTGGTAGGGATATATAAGATAGAATATACGTTCTGATGGTAGAGATATACGTTCTAATGGTAGGAATATACATTCTGATTGCAGGAATATACGTTCTGATAGGAATGTACGTTCTGATGGTAGGGATATATAACAAAACAATTCTTTTCTGTTTATACCTCATAGTATTTTATGGCCATTTGTATACGCTATAAGCTGGTATATAGCTGGTATATACCACGGCCGGTGGCCTTGTGACATGCAGTCTTCCTGCATGTCCGGTCTTCCTGCATGTCCAGTCTTCCTGCATGTCCAGTCTTCCTGCATGTCCAGTCTTCCTGCATGTCCAGTCTTCCTGCATGTCCAGTCTTCCTGCATGTCCAGTCTTTCTGCATGTCCGGTCTTCCTGCATGTCCGGTCTTCCTGCATGTCCAGTCTTCCTGCATGTCCAGTCTTCCTGCATGTCCAGTCTTCCTGCATGTCCAGTCTTCCTGCATGTCCAGTCTTCCTGCATGTCCAGTCTTCCTGCATGTCCAGTCTTCCTGCATGTCCAGTCTTCCTGCATGTCCAGTCTTTCTGCATGTCCAGTCTTCCTGCATGTCCAGTCTTCCTGCATGTCCAGTCTTTCTGCATGTCCAGTCTTCCTGCATGTCCACCTGCTCTCCCGTGTCCCACCTCTCTATTGATCACCATTTCCTTCCAGCTGTCCATGACTGCTTCTCCCCTCTCTTCTCCCTTTCCTCTTCCTCTCTTCCCCCTTTCCTCTTCCTCTCTTCCCTATCCCTAACTCTCTCTCACCCCCTTTATCTCTTCTTCCTCTTTCTCTTCCCCTTCTTCGGGGGGGGTCCTATTTCTCCTCTTCATTCTCTTTCATTTGGCATTTCTGTTTATTTGCCTCTCTCTCTCTCTCTCTCTCTCTCTCTCTCTCTATATATATATATATATATATATATATATATATATATATATATATATATATATTACTCCTTTCTACTGTTTTCCCGATGTATATTGAACTTTCCTATCCTCCTCCAACATCCCCTTCAGACTATCCTTTATCATCTCGTAGGATAGTCGGAGCTTATATTACTTCTGGGAGCATATGTGTGAAGAGACACATATGTCCCTTCACACACATATGTGTCATCTCTGTTAAGGATGCTTTTGATATATTAAGATATATCTATCGTAAATCTTTTCATCTCACCTGCCCAGCATCTCTCACTCCCCTCCATCCCTCCCTCTATCTGGACCAGTAAGAGTAATGGAGGGAGGGAGGAGGGAAGGGGAAACTGGGGAAAGGGGGGAATGGAGGGGAGGGGAGATCAGAATCCGTTGGCCATCAGGTGGTGGTCGCTGAGAATCAGAGGTAATCAGGACACGAGCAAGCCGTACAATCAGTGACATTGATTGTGTTGTGGGCGCACCTGGCCCGCCCGTGGGTGACTTGTGGGGTGTGGGTGGGGGCGCAGGTGCCCCACAGGTGGGGAGAGAGGGGGAAAGGATGAAGGGTGATGGGGAGTAAAACACCAAGAGGTAAACGGTGCTTTTTTTGTCCTCGTGACTCTGTTTTGTTGATGTCGTGTTTGGATCATTGTGATTCGAGTGTTCCAGATCAGTTCTTAAGTTGACTGTTCATTCTGGCGGCCCATCGTTCTGACATCCATCCATCTATCCGTTCATCCAGTTCTTCATCCAGATGTTTGTTCCTTCATCCACACATCCATCTAATGAGTTACTCATCCAGTCACCTACCTGGGGAAGACAGCCAGCAGATACCCCCAGGGATAGACAGACAGACAGCAGAAACTCCCAGGGATAGACAACCAGCAGACACCCCCCCCCTTAGAGAGACAACTAGTAGACACCCCCAGAGAGAGAGACAGTCAGCAGATATACCCCAGAGGCAGACAACCCCCGGGACAAACAACCCCTGGGACAGACAACCCCTGGGACAGACAACCCCTGGGACAGACAGCCAACAGACACCCCAGAGTGAGACAGCCAGCAGATGCACCCTGGGGCAGACAACCCCTGGGGCAGACAGCCAGCAGACACCTGCGTGACATCACAGCCTCCACTCGTCAACGAACTTCCGGTCACTTCCGGTGGGGGGTGACGGACACGAGGTGCAGAGGGTCTTCCCCTTCCCCTATCCCCTTCCATCCTCTCCCCATCCCTTTCCATCCTCTCCCCCTTCCCCTAAACCCCTTAGTTACCACAGGATCATTGCTCACCAACTGTTCCCGTTCGAGTCCCGTTAAAAAATCAAAGAGTTTCGCTTCGATATACAGAGGCTACATTTCTCCTCTTTGAAGCAGCTCCAATTACTTGAATCAAAAGCCCTTCAGCCTCAAGCCACCTTCTAAGTGTCTAACAGGAAAAAAACAGGAAATCAAATTTTGTATGTAAATTTTGAAGGATTTTTTTTAGCTCTCTTGGGAGTTTTTCCATAGAATTTCAGACAAATTTCAAATATTTCAGGAGCTGTAATTAGTTTTGGAGCTCACAGGTCCTGAAGACTTCAGGTCCAGCTTGTGGAGCTTCAGAGGAGTTTCTCAGGCTTACGTATAGGTTTTTCACATGTTAAGCTCTCTTAAATAGGATTCAAGTCCCTATATGGACGAGTAAGGGGATTCAAGTCCCTATATGGACGAGTAAGGGGCATTCAAGTCCTTGTATGGACGAGTAAGGGGATTTAAGTCCCATCTTGGACGAGTAAGGGGATTTAAATCCCATCTTGGACGAGTAGGGGGATTCAAGTCCCATCTTGGACGAGTAAGGGGATTCAAGTCCCATCTTGGACGAGTAAGGGGATTCAAGACCCTATTTGAACGAGTTTAAGTCACTGAGTAAATTCCAGGCCCAGTTGAACAACCTTTAGGTCCCGATGAACAACCTTTAGGTCCCGATGAACAACCTTTAGGTCCCGATGAACAGTCTTTAGGTCCCGATGAACAATCTATATGTCCCGTTAGACAAATTTTAGGCCTTGCTAAAGAGCCAAGAGATCCCACTAGACAAACTTCAGCTCTGGTTGGCAGAGCTAAAGTTTGTATTAAGGGATCAACTTCAGCATTGAACAGCCTTTTAGATCCTCTAACATAGATCCAGCTGTGTAATCCTGAGGCTCTTTTAACGATCCTCGGGTGTGAATAACACACACACACACACACACACACACTCCGAGTGATGGCACTTTGTTGTGAACACGTTTCGATAACGAAACATCTTTGCAATATGCCATGAACCGCATTGTGTGTCTTGTTTACATAATTTTGGTGTACGTAACGCAAAATTACGAAGCCTGTGGTGTGGGTGGGCGTGGTGAGGTTCCTCCAGGTGTTAGCTTGGAACCCTCGCTGAAAACTGGTGCGCGTAAAATGGAGGTCAACACGCCAGTTACGGTTCGCATTTGCTTTACAATAAACACAAATGGTTGAAATTGTCCCGAATCACCGTCCAAAACGAATTTATGAGCGCCGCTGGCGGCTCTTAACTATCGATCAGAAGCGGGTTAATTCGTTGCAGCTAAGAGGAATGTATTCACTGAATTATGAAAAAAAGACTCGGTACGATATTATCGGTCGTTAGCGACGAGTGAGTTAACTTTACGATCGCCTGCTGCCAGAGTGGCGATAATCAGTGTCCACTCTCGACATTTTCTCCTTCCCCCCCCCCACCACCCACCCAGCCCACCCTAACGCCCACCGTGGACGGAAGTGGGCGTCAAGTCAGGCCTTTTCTAACTCGCCACACGTGCCCAGTAGTCTATTGTCATTGTTACCTTGGTCACTCTCTCTCTCTCTCCTTTCCCCTTTCCCCTTACCCCTTCCCCCTTACCCGTACCTCCCCCTAAGTCCCTCTTCCTCCTTCCTTCCTCCACCTCCTTGCCCTCCCCTCCTTCCTCTCCCCCTCCTCCATCATCATCATACACGCGTATACACGGAAATACACACAAACATTGCTCCTCACAGAGATGACATGGATAAGAGAGAGAGAGAATCAGCAAAACTGTATACATCAGCAGTGTGTTGTTACACTATTATATATGATAGTTACACAGTGGGAACACCAGCAGTGCGTTGCTACACTATTCTATATGATAGTTACACAGTGGGAACACCAGCAGTGTGTTGCTACACTATTCTATATAATAGTTACACAGTGGGAACACCAGCAGTGTGTTGCTACACTATTCTATATGATAGATACACAGTGGGAACACCATCAGTGTGTTGCTACACTATTCTATATGATAGTTACACAGTGGGAACACCAGCAGTGTGTTGCTACACTATTCTATATGATAGATACACAGTGGGAACACCATCAGTGTGTTGCTACACTATTCTATATAATAGTTACACAGTGGGAACACCAGCAGTGTGTTGCTACACTATTCTATATGATAGATACACAGTGGGAACACCATCAGTGTGTTGCTACACTATTCTATATGATAGTTACACAGTGGGAACACCAGCAGTGTGTTGTTACACTATTATATATGATAGTTACACAGTGGGAACACCAGCAGTGTGTTGCTACACTATTCTATATGATAGTTACACAGTGGGAACACCATCAGTGTGTTGCTACACTATTCTATATGATAGTTACACAGTGGGAACACCAGCAGTGTGTTGCTACACTATTCTATATGATAGTTACACAGTGGGAACACCAGCAGTGTGTTGCTACACTATTCTATATGATAGTTACACAGTGGGAACACCAGCAGTGTGTTACTACACTATTCTATATGATAGTTACACAGTGGAAACACCAGCAGTGTGTTGCTACACTATTCTATATGATAGTTACACAGTGGGAACACCAACAGTGTGTTGCTACACTATTCTATATGATAGTTACACAGTAGGAACACCAGCAGTGTGTTGCTACACTATTCTATATGATAGTTACACAGTGGGAACATAAGCTAGCTGTGTTTCCATCACACAGGATGGTGTTCATACGAGGTGTTGAACTCTCAGCCTGAGCTGGGAGACTTCAGTAGTGTCAGCCTGAGCTGGGAGACTTCAGTAGTGTCAGCCTGAGCTGGGAGACTTCAGTAGTGTCAGCCTGAGCTGGGAGACTTCAGTAGTGTCAGCCTGAGCTGGGAGACTTCAGTAGTGTCAGCCTGAGCTGGGAGACTTCAGTAGTGTCAGCCTATTGACTATGGTAACGTTACACATGCACATATACTGTACACATGCACAGATACACGGTGGGTGAGAAGGCTGGTAGCAGACTACATGCAGGAAATCAAACAGGAGACTTCATACCAAAAAATGTCGCTATCTGGTGACGAAAACCTAACTCAAGCCTAACTACGTCTAAACCTGTTTACATAGAGCACAAGAACGAACACTACAGTAGGTCTACTAGCCCATGCTAGGCAGTTCCCTCTCAAATGCAGCCCTCGGCATTAGGAAACAGACACGGCTTTGTGATTCTGAAGATTTTAAAAGATGGCTCTTCCCATCGTTTTATCAAGTTAAAATTTATATGTGCTAAATTCCCGTCCGTATGCTTATTAAAGAACATTATTATTTGTATTTCGGATATGAGGATGAGGAACAGGATAGGGGCGAGTATTGTGCCTCGTCGAACAGCGCTTTTCACAGTGGCAGCCTCCGCCTTAACTCTGTTTATCATTACTCTTTGTGTTCTATTGGTTGTAAAGTTAAAGATCCATCTGCCCACTTTTCCAGTTATTCCCTTAGTGCGCATTTTGTGCGCTTTTACACCGTGGTCGCCCTTGTCTAAGGCAAAGTCTGAGTTTACTACATCTGCATTCGTTTTGTCCTCTAGTGCATCCAAGACCATGTCATAGTGGTCCAGTAGTTGTGAGAGGCAGGAGCGACCATCCAAGACCATGTCATAGTGGTCCAGTAGTTGTGAGAGGCATTAGTGACCATCCAAGACCATGTCATTGTGGTCCAGTAGTTGTGAGAGGCATTAGCGACCATCCAAGACCATGTCATAGTGGTCCAGTAGTTATGAGAGGCAGAAGCGACCATCCAAGACCATGTCATAGTGGTCCAGTAGTTATGAGAGGCAGAAGCGACCATCCAAGACCATGTCATAGTGGTCCAGTAGTTGTGAGCGGCATTAGCGACCATCCAAGACCATGTCATAGTGGTCCAGTAGTTATGAGAGGCAGGAGCGACGTGCTCTAAACCCACGCTGCCCTGGGTTATGCAACTGCTGGGAATCCAAGTGGTTGGCGATCACGTAAGTGGCTCACTTTTTCCCTCAAACTCTGCAAGGAAAATTTTACGTACATTTGTGTTGCACTTCTTGCCACAGGTTCATTGTTTCAGGCTATTGAACCACCTTAGAAGATTCTGAAATGACTGAAACCTGGCTTTGAAGGTTTCAGTGAGATTCCGTAAAAAAAAAAATATATATATATATATATATATATATATATATATATATATATATATATGTCGTGCCGAATAGGTAAAACTGGTCAGTTAGCAAGAACTCATTTAAAATTAAGTCCTTTCTAAAAAAAAATTCTTATACGTTTAAAGATAAAAAAAAATCATTATTGTTAATGTAAAAAATAAATATTTTGTACCAAAATTATTATTATAATCAAAAGAAGCGCTAAACCACAAGGGTTATACAGCTTTGTACCAAAAGAACCTTAGAAAATTTACCTGACCTTTTTATAACATGCGCAATTTAATTTAGCCTAATCCATCTAAATACATTTTAGGTAAGTTTACAATAATTTAATAATAAACAAACAAAATTAAATATATATTTTTCGTTAGATTCAGAATTATTTTTGCGAAATTACTGCATACTCAAATTTTCGCTTGCCTTATTCGGCAAGAAGAGCGTTGTTATTTAAGCCAAAATCGCAAGTTTTACTTATTCGGCACGACATATATATATATATATATATATAAGAGAGAGAGAGAGAGAGATGACCTCCAAACAAGAGGCCGGATAACACTTCATCTGGCCGGTGTGTAGTCCGGATAACACTACTACTATATCTGGCCCGGTGTGTAGTCCGCCACGAGGCCGGATAAGCGCACGGAAGTGGCGAGAGCGAGGCGTCGTGCGCACGTGTTCCAGCACGCAGTCTTTTGTCAACGTGACGTCACGCCCGGATCCCCTCCCCCCTCCCCTCCCATCCCACACCCCCTCCCCCCCTCCCTGTTACCACTTTCCCCGCTTTTTTGTCATTTTCTGACTAACCTTTCCTGGGTTTCCTTCCTCTTCCCCCTTCCCTCCTCTTCCCCCTCCCCTCATCTTTCCTCTAATACTCCCTCTTCCCCCTCCTCCCCCTCCTTCTCCTCCTGATACCTCTCATCCTCTTCTTTCTCCCCTTCTCCTCCCCTACTCTTCTCTTCTCTTACCCTTTCCCTATTCCTCCTCTCCCTGTTCTTCCTCCCCTCCTCTTCCTCCTCCCTATCCTCCCTTTGCTCCTCATCTCATTCGGATGACTGGGTAGGGGAAAATGGGTAGGGGGTGACAGGTGGGTAGGGTTAGACGGGTGGGGGGTAGGGTAGCAAATATATTAATGGGTGGATAGATGGGTGGCAAGTGGATAGATGGGTGGCAAGTGGATAGATAGGTCGCAAGTGGATAGATGGGTGGCAAGTGGATAGATGGGTCGCAAGTGGATAGATGGGTCGCAAGTGGATAGATGGGTGGCAAGTGGATAGATGGGTGGCAAGTGGATAGATGGGTCGCAAGTGGATAGATGGGTCGCAAGTGGATAGATGGGTGGCAAGTGGATAGCAAGAATGGAGAATCAGGAACAACTAGCCGAATGATCCAAGGACAGAATAAAAATACAGGTAGACAGGCATTGTAGACAGGGTAGACATGCAGGTAGACAGGACAGGCCTACGTCCCCATATTCGCCGACATTAGATTCTTCCCTAGCATCAGCGGCACCGCCCCCCCCTACCTCGTGTTACTTGTAGACGCCATCCAGAGTGAAATCGCTAAACTGATAATAATAATATATAATTAATATGATAATTAACAATAGTTATAATGATAATTGTAAATAATAATGATAATTGTATATAATAATAATTGTATATGTTAATGATATTTGTTAATAATAATAATTGTAAATAATAATAATAATAATAAATAATAATGATAATAATTATAATAACTGTAAATAATAATATAGTAAATAATAGCAATAATACGATATCTTGGACAGAAAAATTCCTGAAGAAGTCATTAATTAGGTGCGCGGCCGTAGAACATAATGTTAACTAGCAGTGCCGATGAGTTATCAACGTACAGTTATTACAGGTGTTTGTTGACTCCACTAAATACACTCTGGTGTTGAATTGATTACCACTAACACGTGCGTTAATATTTCACATGTTCCCCCTTGGTGTTTTTACCCCGGGTGTTTACCCCTCAGTTCTCACACACTGGGGGCAATACACACCCGCTAAATGTGTACAGGAATGTACTTTTGTGTACAAGAGCAAGGTTTTAGTGTTTTCGCGTTGCTGTGTACACTACCTTCCGCCCGACTCGTCTTTGTCGAAAATTTAATGGAAAAAAAGCGAGAAAGATTAATGTCGTTTTATTGATAAAAGTGTTATTATTATTGTTGTTATTGTTGCAGTGTTATTTAATACAGAGAAATTAATTCAGGTTCATATTGTGTATTTCTTCCCCCTTCCCCCTCTTTCCTTCCCCCTCCCCCACTTCCCTTCCCCCTCAATTCCTTTCTCTCATTTTTTTTAATTTCAGAAACCTTAATAGACCATAAATTTATTTTATCGAAATATCGGAATAAAGTTAGTGAGGCGGCGGTCACCGGTTTTAATCTGTTGTTATATCATTGCCACTATGTTTGCAACCATTATAATTGCAAGCCTTGCATGGTGACCTGTGACTTGGTGGTGCAGAGGTCAGCTCATATCCAAATGATCTGGAGTTCGATCACCAGGACGAGCGAAGCGTATGAGAAAAGTTCTTTCCTTATGTCTCTCATCAACTGGATACCAGTGTTGTAGGCAGCTGGATAACAGTGTTGTAGGCAGCTGGATACCAGTGTTGTAGGCAGCTGGATAACAGTGTTGTAGGCAGCTGGATACCAGTGTTGTAGGCAGCTGGATACCAGTGTTGTAGGCAGCTGGATACCAGTGTTGTAGGCAGCTGGATACCAGTGTTGTAGGCAGCTGGATGCCAGTGTTGTAGGCAGCTGGATACCAGTGTTGTAGGCAGCTGGATACCAGTGTTGTAGGCAGCTGGATAACAGTGTTGTAGGCAGCTGGATGCCAGTGTTGTAGGCAGCTGGATACCAGTGTTGTAGGCAGCTGGATGCCAGTGTTGTAGGCAGCTGGATGCCAGTGTTGTAGGCAGCTGGATACCAGTGTTGTAGGCAGCTGGATACCAGTGTTGTAGGCAGCTGGATACCAGTGTTGTAGACAGCTGGATACCAGTGTTGTAGGCAGCTGGATACCAGTGTTGTAGGCAGCTGGATACCAGTGGAGTGTTGTAGTCAGTGTATCAGTGACTTTCTACGATATCTAACTTTAAGTATCAAACAACATTAATACTACTCTCTAATCAATATTATATATATATATATATATATATATATATATATATATATATATATATATATATATATATATATATATATATATGTTTGTGTATATATTGTGCATACAGAACCATCGATAGAAATATAAAACCAAGCTCTAGAGTCTCCAGGAGAGCTGCAACACAACTCATAGACCTAAGTAAGCTCTATCCTCTCTCTGCTGAGCGTGAGACAGACGAGCTTTATATTAACACATAATTTTCATCGACTCAGCCTCAATAAAAATAGCTCAATGCGAACAAAAGGCCCCAAAATTTATCATTATCCGCCATAAGAGTCCAAAACTTCCCCATCTATTAGCAGATTCAAAACGGTGAGTTAAAAATCAACACCTTCCTGTACGTTTCTGTGCCTTCCTGTACCTTTATGTGCCTTCCTGTACCTTTCTGTGCCTTCCTGTACCTTTCTGTGCCTTCCTGTACCTTTCTGTGCCTTCCTGTACCTTTCTGTAACATCAGGTACCTTCATGTAACTTCCTATACCTTCCTCTAACTTCCTGTAACTTCCTGTAACTTCTTGTACCTTCCTGTATCTTCGTATACCTTCCTGTAACTTCTGTATCCACATCTAAAGTAACAATTAACAATAACTACAAGAGTTATTACATATATTGTCATTGTAATTCAGTCTCTTGACACTTTCTTTCGTGTCACTTAAGTTAACCATATCTTATGTTATTTATAAATTCATTCAGTTCTAACAAACATTTACGTACTTTATCTTTCTAAAATTACTAGTTCATATAACTAGTTTACTTACCTACAATGCACTGCGTGGGAGGAAAATATGCAATGTTAAATTTGTGCTGTGGAATAATCTTGAGTTAGACGCGTCCAGCCTCTGAGCTGAACTTAATTCTAATACGTAGCAGTTATATTTTTTATATAAGATAGAAGTTGTTGGTTGTCTTCTTGTACTAGTCCACAGGGTTTGAGGAGGTTAGGTTAAGGATTCCTAACCTTATTGACAAGCTAAGAGCTGTTACCTTCATCATCTACGTCTCTTTGTCTCTGTATCTCTGTCTGTCTCTGTATCTCTGTCTGTCTCTCTGTCTGTCTCTCTGTCTGTCTCTCTGTCTGTCTCTCTGTCTCTATCTGTGTGTGTGTATGTGTCTCTGGTCAGGTGTAATCATGACCCAAATAACACGCTGATGGTCACTAGGGATGAATTCTTTACCTCCATTCATGTGTGCTTTCATTTATATCATCGCATCCTCTCAATACCTTCCCTACGACTTCCTACACTCCATTAATAATACAACTATATATATATATATATATATATATATATATATATATATATATATATATATATATATATATATATATATATATATATATATATATATATATACATACATCCACTGAAAGTTGGCGTTGCTGCATAAAATTCGGAGGTCGAGATGAAATATCGAAGGTGGAGAGGAGGAATCGGACGAGTGACAGTCAGCTGTGATGGGGTCAGCTGATTGCTTCCCGTACTCATCCCTCCATTCACATCCTTGCTCTCATTCACGCATCCCGCTTCATTCATGCGGCGACGGTGGCCGCCGGTTGCGGTTGCCGGCCGCCGGTTGCGGCTACCGGAGGCGCAGGTGTTGGGATACCCATGGGCGTAGCCCTTACAGGTATCCCAATTAACGCTCGGAAAATAATACGATGGATTTTCCTGTTGTTGTTTTTTTGCTGGCGTTCATTTGCAGCGTTGAACACTTGTACTCGTTGATCATTCCGCGGCTTTTGGAAACACGATTAACGAAGGGAACGAATATCTTGGGTGTGGGTGTTTTGAGGGTGGGCATGGGCGTGTGAGAGAGGAAGTGGGCGTATTACAAATGGGTGTGAGTACGCTTTAGGGGACATTTAAGGGTGGGTGTGGGCGTGAATGAATGTAGGGGGTTATAGGATGAATGTGGGCGTTGATAGACGTTGGCGGGGGGGAGGGTGGATAAGTGTGGGAGTGGGTGGGTGTGGGCGTGCGCCCGTGCCTGGGATCATCTGGGCGTGAAGTATAACAATGGCTCGTTGTTACCCTCCTCACCCCTGACAGTTTCCTTTATTCTTGATAATTATTTCGTAGCAACGAGGAAGTGTCCTCGTTAGTGTGTCCTCGTTAGACTCGTCAATCATCACAGCGATGAGACACAATACCCACGAGGTGAGTGAGACACGTGCAACACCTTGGTATTTATACTCTTGAGGTCAAAACTGATGTTTCTCATTCCTGACAAAGGTCAATATAGCTCTTTCTCATTCCTGACAGAGGTCAATATAGCTCTTTCTCATTCCTGACAGAGGTCAATATAGCTCTTTCTCATTCCTGACAGAGGTCAATATAGCTCTTTCTCATTCCCGACAGAGGTTAAAACAGCTGTTTTTCTCATTCCTAACGTTTCTCATAAGTAATAGTGCGGTGTATGTTGTAATGAGAGAGATGGTAATATTCTACAAGATTACGCAGGACAACCAAAACAGTTTCATTCTATCCGTCTCAGTTATTTGAGTTGATATGTACTGTCTATATGGTGGTGTGTACACTCACAGGATGGGTGGCACTGACCAGTACTATCTGGTGGTGTGTACACTCACAGGATGGGTGGCACTGACCAGTACTATCTGGTGGTGTGTACACTCACAGGATGGGTGGCACTGACCAGTACTATCTGGTGGTGTGTTCACTCACAGGATGGGTGGCACTGACCAGTACTATCTGGTGGTGTGTACACTCACAGGATGGGTGGCACTGACCAGTACTATCTGGTGGTGTGTACACTCACAGGATGGGTGGCACTGACCAGTACTATCTGGTGGTGTGTTCACTCACAGGATGGGTGGCACTGACCAGTACTATCTGGTGGTGTGTACACTCACAGGATGGGTGGCACTGACCAGTACTATCTGGTGGTGTGTACACTCACAGGATGGGTGGCACTGACCAGTACTATCTGGTGGTGTGTTCACTCACAAGATGGGTGGCACTGACCAGTACTATCTGGTGGTGTGTTCACTCACAGGATGGGTGGCACTGACCAGTACTATCTGGTGGTGTGTTCACTCACAGGATGGGTGGCACTGACCAGTACTATCTGGTGGTGTGTACACTCACAGGATGGGTGGCACTGACCAGTACTATCTGGTGGTGTGTACACTCACAGGATGGGTGGCACTGACCAGTACTATCTGGTGGTGTGTACACTCACAGGATGGGTGGCACTGACCAGTACTATCTGGTGGTGTGTACACTCACAGGATGGGTGGCACTGACCAGTACTATCTGGTGGTGTGTACACTCACAGGATGGGTGGCACTGACCAGTACTATCTGGTGGTGTGTACACTCACAGGATGGGTGGCACTGACCAGTACTATCTGGTGGTGTGTACACTCACAGGATGGGTGGCACTGACCAGTACTATCTGGTGGTGTGTACACTCACAGGATGGGTGGCACTGACCAGTACTATCTGGTGGTGTGTACACTCACAGGATGGGTGGCACTGACCAGTACTATCTGGTGGTGTGTACACTCACAGGATGGGTGGCACTGACCAGTACTATCTGGTGGTGTGTACACTCACAGGATGGGTGGCACTGACCAGTACTATCTGGTGGTGTGTACACTCACAGGATGGGTGGCACTGACCAGTACTATCTGGTGGTGTGTACACTCACAGGATGGGTGGCACTGACCAGTACTATCTGGTGGTGTGTACACTCACAGGATGGGTGGCACTGACCAGTACTATCTGGTGGTGTGTTCACTCACAGGATGGGTGGCACTGACCAGTACTATCTGGTGGTGTGTCACTCACAGGATGGGTGGCACTGACCAGTACTATCTGGTGGTGTGTACACTCACAGGATGGGTGGCACTGACCAGTACTATCTGGTGGTGTGTACACTCACAGGATGGGTGGCACTGACCAGTACTATCTGGTGGTGTGTACACTCACAGGATGGGTGGCACTGACCAGTACTATCTGGTGGTGTCTACACTCACAGGATGGGTGGCACTGACCTATAAACTCGCCCCTTGAACCCATGTCTAAAAAAGATATAGGTTCAGAGAACTGATATAATTAAACCATATAAAAATAGTCTGGATAAACACATCATATCCCTGATTTCACATTAGTGTGTCGAAGTCACAGTACTTCACGAACTGCCTCGTCTGAGTCTAATGATTTCGTTCCTTAGAAAATATTTTACCAGTTTTGTATCTACCACCACTACCACCACCACGCCTACTACCACATCTACCACTACCACCACCACGCCTACTACCACATCTACCACTACCACCACCACGCCTACTACCACATCTACCACCCCAACCACCACCACACCTTCTAGCAAATCTACCACCATCACTGCCACCTCTACATCTACCACGATCACCACCATCACCACACCTACTACCACATCTATCACCATCACTACATATGAGACCAGCTTTACACATCATTCAGATTTATTATGCCATAATTTACGATAAAATGCAAAGGTTATGAGGGTGGAGCAGACCAGGACACACACACACACACACACACACACACACACACACACACACACACACACACACACACACACATTCAGAAAATATAAATGAAACCCTGTTAGAATTAATGAACAAAATTTTAGTCAAAAATAATAATAAGAATAATGAAAAAAGCGTCTACAAAAATAGAATGAGAGAGAGAAAGAGAGAGAGAGAGAACCATACATACCCGCCATCATGTTCCCATGGTGTACAAGTACACTTCCTGGGAGTGTACACCTAGGTGTACGCCACAGTGTGTTTCGCACCATATAAATCAGCACTATGGGTTGCTATGGGATGATACAGCACTTCCATTCTATCCGTGTGAAGGTAATGTGGGTCTGGTCACCCATGATATACCCGTCTGGGACACACAAGGTCACCAGACAGATGGGACGTGGCTTAACAGCAAGCAAAAGTGGGTCAGCAGGTGTGTGTGTGTACATTAAATTTTTTCCAAGTTATTGTTTGATAAAACTATCTTTGCTTTGTAGGCTAAGTCTGCAAGCCCTACATGAAAAGCACGATATGTAACCCCATGAGAATGAAAATCACACACATACACGCACGCACACACACATACACACACACAAACACATATACACACACACACACACATATACACACACAGCTCTTGGAGCAGGAAGAGTGGACCTATTTGCGACCAGCGAAGAGGCGAGGCCAGGAGCTGTGACTCGACCCCTGCAACCACAAACAGGTGAGTACACACACATTAGCTTTAGTGAGAATTTCCAAATGTATAAAACCACATTAATTCATAAAACAAATGAATGTATCTTCAATGCTGTGATCATGGCTCCCCTCAATATATTCACTTATTAAAAAAAAACTCGTACTGGCCATTCACTTATTATATTCACAAAAAACGCTAAAACCGTATGGGTCATTCAACGTCATTCAACAATAGCCTCTCCGATTAATTCAGTGGGAAGCGCTAAACACAAAGGGGCCGTGGATCACCTGGGGAAAAACGTAAGACAAACCAAGTTTGCTCCGAGGAAGGGGAAGGGCAGCTCTTCCCTTTCCTCGGATCACACCATCGTGGCGCCTCCCCTGAAGCTCACATGAAAAAAAAATTTGAATATAATTAAAAAAAGGAGATAATCCAAAATTATTATTATTTATTATTATTAAATTATGAATTATTATTATAATAAAAAGAAGCGCTAAACCACAAGGGTCATACAGCATAAATTATGAATATAATTTATTTTAAATCTATAAATAGCTAAATTTAGTATTAAAAATTTGTCTGAAATTGAAAACAAAAATTTGAAATTTAAAAAAAAAATAATGAAAATTGGTCGGATATTGATGACACGTTTCGCCCACCACACAACAGACTTCTTCAGTCGAATACAAGACGTGGTCAGTCTTGACAGGACGTTGTCTGGCCGTCAGCCTTGAGAGGACGTTGTCTGGCCGTCAGCCTTGAGAGGACGTTGTCTGCCCGTCAACCCTGACAGGACATTGTCTGCCCGTCAGCCTTGATAGGACGCGGTCAACACTACTACTGTCTCCAGTGTTATATTCACTTGTATTCGAGTAAAGAGCTTGTAGTGTGGGCGAAACGTTTCAGCAATATACTCAGGTATTGCCCAGGTATTGTATATCATCAAACATGACTTATAAAAAGCTTTCAAACACTAGCAGTTGTTGGTATTGGCTTCAGCTTAAAGCTTTCAAACACTAGCAGTTGTTGATATTGGCTTCAGCTTAAAGCTTTCAAACACTAGCAGTTGTTGATATTGGCTTTAGCTTAATGGTTACGACCTTCACAGTGAAATTCTTGAACACAATTCTTGTGACCGTCCGTGGTAGTAACCTAGTCATCTCACAGCTCTTATGACCGTCCGTGGTAGTTACCTAGTCATCTCTTGAATATCCTGTAGCACTTAAGTGGTAATCCAGTCGGTTTATTGGGTATAAAACATGTCGATTACATGATGGGTCACTAAGGCTGCTGTAACCTGTACATTACCAGTCGAGAATAATTTAATACCTAAAATAAGAATTAAACTATCAGTGTACATACAGAACACTGAGAAAATTTACTTGATAAGTAAGACACAGGTATCTTTATTCCGACAAAAAAAATAGTCACTGAGAGGGCAGTGAATATGCTTGATCGATCGCTCGGATGTCTTGGGTGACTATCCACTCAGACTGTACATGAAACGTCTACAAATAAAGATACCCAGATGCTGCATGAGTGTTCCATCATCTTTCCGCTCGTCAAAAGATTTTGCCCCGGGGTGATCTTCCAGTTGTCAAGAGGCCAGTGGGAAGCATCCTGGCGACCATATAATCAAAGGTTTTCCTTGGCTAACCACTCCTTGATGAGGGGAAGCACAACCTTCCTGGAAGCGGCTATGTTGCGCTGGACGAAGGCTGAACATCCCACGATGCCACTGTCAAACGGCACCAGCTGCAGCACCTCACCCTGGGCGTCGCGCAGGTACACCACCAGCTGAACCACAAAGATAAAAAAAACAGAATTATTTTTCAAGATTTTGAACTTGATGTTACATAACGTTTTGCCAGCCAGTGACTTCTTCAGTTTAATACAAAGATGAATGGAGGAAGATGAGAAGGAGTTTGAGGTAATCTGTCCCTCAGCCTGGAGTCGATGTGATCACTCCATCACCCTTGATAAAAGGACAGAATATGTCATCTGAGTTTGCGAGAGACAGTCACAGTCCCCCACATTTTTAAAAAAACAAAAAATTCAGACATCCTCTACGCAACAAATACATTGTTGTCTATATATATAGTACGCCCGTTTCGCACACCTCTCGTAATCTACAAATATCCTCGATTTTCAGATATTTTACACCTGATAACTCACCTGGTTTCTAAGGTTATCTTGGGGAGAATATATTGCAATATCTCTGTGGACAACCTCCCCAGTGATGCTGATACCCATGATGACCAGGACACTGTAGTTTTCACTGCTGCAGTGCTCTGACAGTGTCTCACCCACCTCAGGCCGCTGCAGGTATTCCTGGAAATAAATAATAGCGATCTGTTATTATTATTATTATTATTATTATTATTATTATTATTATTATTATTAAAAAGTGGTAAATCCGTAAATTTATGAGTGATAGAATGTTGATGTGGGTTTACTAAAGACATATAGTACTTAGGTTATATTGGTGTACCATGATTAACACTATCCACTATACCAGGAGTTACACACTATCCACTACACTTATCATGAATTATCCTCTTATCACCCACCAGCTACTTACATCCTCCACCCATTACCTATTACCCAAATTACATTACCTCAAGCATGTAACCCATCCAATGGAATGGGTTGCACACTTTCGTTCCCACAATGTAACCATCATACAGAATAGGGTAACAGCACACTGGGGGTGTACTTGAGTGTGTGTAAAACATACTGACCTTCACCATCATGGGCACAGAGGCTACCCCAACCTTGAGGTCACCTGCTGAAGTGACCTTCACGTCCTTCCTCAACAGCTGGTCAGAGGTCAGACCAGAGACATTGGCCTTGGCATTCGTCAGCTGCTGGAAGATCTCAGATCTGACACGAGAAAAATACATTAAGTCAGGTTTCAAGATATCGCATTTATAATTACTGAACTGAACACTTCAGTAAGAGACACGAAACATTAAAAATTTGTCTTATGAAATAATAGTAGTAGTATATTCATGGAATGTGTATATCACTGGTACACACAGGTCTGTGAGTGGTAGCAGAGTAACACAAGTAGTTAAGATAGAAACTGTAGTAATTAAAGATAATTGTCGAGAGACTTACAACACCTGGGGAATGTGAAGATATCAGATCTGATTCAAGATAGAGAAAGATTACCTTAATTTCTTGAACCGAGAAAATTATATATAATATATATATATATATTAGTATATAATATATATATATATATATTAGTATATAATATATATATATATATATATATATATATATATATATATATATATATATATATATATATATATATATATATATTAGTATATATATAGGCTTCGAGGAAGAATATTTGGATTTCTTCCTACCACCCCATCCTTCATGTTATATATGAAAAGCGTTAGCAGTATTAATAACCATACAATGATGAGCTTCACCTATTTATGGAAGATGGAAGGAGAGGTTGTAGACGACCTATCATGTCAACATCCTTGGGTGTGACTCTCTTGGCCGCCTCATTCAGGTTAACTGTGTCCAGGATTATGGTGCCTGAGGTGGAAATGGAGCAGCGAGAGAAAAACAAAACACCGTGAGCACTACGGAACACAGATCCCAAACACAATCTCAAGAACCACGATCAATACGTTCAGAAATATTACTATTATATTCGCAGGAAAGAGCTAAGCAGGTGAGGACAGACTTGTGGAACTTACCATAGAGCAGGCTAGCAGTGACGGGGTCCAGCAAGGCGGGGTTCCTGGCCAACACTTGTTCAGTCACTAACGTACAGCATGACCCGACCATCTCCACCACCATGCCCCCGGGAACTACCAACGTACCAGAAAAGAGAAATATCGAGAAATGGATAGAAATGTAACTGCAAAAACAGGTGAACTAATAGTCATTGATCTTCCTGATAGATTCTGCCTAATCTTCATGACTCGAATCAAAGATGGAATCCCAATATGTACTTTTATGTTATTAGGGACTCAACTCATCAAGGGATTACAGTCAAAGATTCAACTCATCAACTGATCACAGTCAAGGACTCAACTCATCAACTAATCAGTCAAGGACTTGACTCATCAAAGAAATCATCACATACCTCCATCCCAAGAAATCCTATATATAAATTACCTCTCTCACCCATCAACTCCGTTCCCCATTACTGTAACGAGTCTTGCTTCACACACTCACCAGACTGAGCGTCACACTCACCAGACTGAGCGTCACACTCACCAGACTGAGCGTCACACACTCGCCAGACTGAGCGTCACACACTCACCAGACTGAGCGTCACACACTCACCAGACTGAGCGTCACACACTCACCAGACTGAGCGTCACACACTCACCAGACTGAGTTTCACACACTCACCAGACTGAGCGTCACACACTCACCAGACTGAGCGTCACACACTCACCAGACTGAGCTTCACACACTCACCAGACTGAGCGTCACACACACACCAGACTGAGCTTCACACACTCACCAGACTGAGCTTCACACACTCACCAGACTGAGCTTCACACACTCACCAGACTGAGCTTCACACACTCACCAGACTGAGCTTCACACACTCACCAGACTGAGCTTCACACACTCACCAGACTGAGCTTCACACACTCACCAGACTGAGCTTCACACACTCACCAGACTGAGCTTCACACACTCACCAGACTGAGCTTCACACACTCACCAGACTGAGCTTCACACACTCACCAGACTGAGCTTCACACACTCACCAGACTGAGCTTCACACACTCACCAGACTGAGCTTCACACACTCACCAGACTGAGCTTCACACACTCACCAGACTGAGCTTCACACACCCACCAGACTGAGCTTCACACACTCACCAGACTGAGCTTCACACACTCACCAGACTGAGCTTCACACACTCACCAGACTGAGCTTCACACACTCACCAGACTGAGGGTGACGCTCCAGCTTCCGGTGGTCAAGGATGAACACTACGGAGGCGTCGAGGAGGGAGTCAGAGGGTGACAGCTGGTGGTGGTCTACAAGGGTCAGCTGTAGTTCTCCAGTCTCCCGTTGCTGCTGGAGGTCCACCTCGTTCCTGAAGCACCCAACACCACGGCAGGAAAAAAAAGATGTAAAAAGTCGAGTTAATAATAATAATAATAATAATGAACTAAACCGACATGAACCACATGAAGACCTACCTGAAGAAGAGCATCTCTGGAAGGATGTTGTGTTTCTCCAGCCAGAACACCACCTCAGTTTTCAGTGAGTAGTCTCTCCTCGGAATGTTAAGAACAGGAAGCACCACCTCTGTCGAGTCCTACTCAAGAACATGTTCATCGTTACATAACACTTATATACATATATTTATATATCTTATTGTATTCGTTGCTAATGCACAATAAGAATTAAATTAATGAAGTTAACTTTAAAATGTAAATACGTTATTAATTTGAGGTTTTAGATAATTATGTATCATGGTTAGTAATTATAATGGGAATGTTACTGTTTCAGCACTTACCATCCTCTGGATTACTTTTGTCCACCACTACCAGGATCACCTACCATAACCACCCACCACCAATTATCCTCTGGATCTATCATACCTACACAATCTATCATACCAGCACACTCCCATGGATCACCTACCACACCCACCACTATCACCAGCCATCCCATGGATCCACTACCACACCTACCACATCACCAACCACCCCCTGGATCCACTACCACACCCATCACTCACAAACATCCCTTGGATCCACTACCACACCCATCACAATCACCAACCATCCCCTGGATCCACTACCACACCCATCACTATCACCAACCATCCCCTGGATCCACTACCACACCCACCACTATCACCAACCATCCCTGGATCCACTACCACACCCATCACTATCACCAACCATCCCATGGATCCACTACCACACCCATCACAATCACCAACCACACCCATCACTATCACCAACCATCCCCTGGATCCACTACCACACCCACCACTATCACCAACCATCCCTGGATCCACTACCACACCAACCATCCCCTGAATCGTGTAAATAAAACACAATGCGGATTACTTCATTTTACTGTGAAAACGTTATCGTCCCAGGTGACGATCATCCTTACAATGAAATACCATAACCCACCATTGTGCTTTTTATCTACACAACTTCGCCACAGTATACCAATGTATTACCATCCCCTTGGATCCCCTACCGTACCCAACATGTATGTACCTTTCGTAGGGAGTACAGTAGAAAAGCGTAGACCAGGGCGCTGACGGCGGAATCCAGGTCACATGCCTCGTTCCCCAGTACCACATGTAGCCTGGCTGGCTGCGACTCCTGCAGAAACCCATATATTGTCAGCAGACACATACAATACGAGGCAGAAGCTCCCTCAATGTATAGTATACAAACACAAATTTGAAACGAAACCTTGGACGACGCTTTGTTCCTTCCTATACCTTACTGAACACGCCAGATAAGGGTCTAAAAGGGACCGAAATGTCCTCTCCACTTTGTGAGCCGTGAATTCTTACAACTATGGGTCTGAGACCTGAATCCTTCCATTATACGAATAGCAGAACAAGGAAATAATTGTGCACCAGCAGTTTGTTCCTTGTCTGGAATATTTACACCACAAACATCCAGTTCCTTGAGGAAAACGTGTTTCAAAACAACCTTTTACTGGGACAAAGTTTCGCCCTGAGTGAAGCGTTGTCCTTAATAAAAGCTGATTTGCATTGTGTTTTTGACATCATCATTGTCGGCAGTGTGACACTGATACTTAAGCAGTTCCTTGTTTGAAGTATTTCCGACAATCCTGATTACACATTCTGTTTTCTGACGCCACCTTCAGTAATAATTCTCTCTACATATACCACCTGTGATGACTGGCACTCCCGTAGGCACTTCAGAGTGCCAACAGGCCTCAGCTTATCTGATAGTGTATTGTCTTGCATCCTCTCACTCGTGGGACATTGATGGCCGACCTTTTTCTTCGGTTGATTTTAAATCAATGTCATAACGGAAATGCATCAGTTTTCACTCTCGCAGTATTCAGTACTATAATTAAATAAACTTTCCAAATATTCATAGTAGCATTTCCCGTAACAAATATGTAACTATGCACCTTTTTTTCTGATCCACTCAATGCAACTAACATTCTAAGCCACATGTAACTGTTTCTTGGCATATTTTATTTTATAGTTTGCATTCCTGCACTTCTCTCCTCTTATTGTTCTCTCTGTGTTTTATTCCATGCTTGAAAAAGCAGTGAAGCCATTGGGGTCATTCATCGCTGAAATGCTGAAGAGAAAATAACTTCGCTATTCATTGTGATAAAATGCTAATCTCTTCGCTAGTCAACTTACAATGGGTGTGAAATGCCATCCCGGGTAATAATAACCCAGGGTAATCCAAGAAAGCCAGTGTGGCTTGTTTCCACTGGAATCAGCCGGTCCTTTTTGGGTTATCCTAGGTAATTTACACTATGATTAAGTTTATTTAGGTACATATAAGTACAATTATCATAAATAATGTTAATTACCTAGGGTAACCCACAGAAGTCAAAGTGAGGGGTCATTGATAATTATACTTATGTGTACCTGTACCTAAAGATACTTACTAACTTTACTTACTTACTTACTACCCACAACACTCGACTAGATACATTTACTGCTGGGCGAGGATCATGATCAGCAGGTGTTGTTAGTAGTCTTCCCCACACACGTCTCGCCTCGTCTTTGCTTCAGCCAGTCCTTTCACACTTACCAGCCAGTCCTTTCACACTTACCAGCCAGTCCTTTCACACTTACCAGCCAGTCCTTTCACACTTACCAGCCAGTCCTTTCACACTTACCAGCCAGTCCTTTCACACTTACCAGCCAGTCCTTTCACACTTACCAGCCAGTCCTTTCACACTTACCAGCCAGTCCTTTCACACTTACCAGCCAGTCCTTTCACACTTACCAGCCAGTCCTTTCACACTTACCAGCCAGTCCTTTCACACTTACCAGCCAGTCCTTTCACACTTACCAACGTTTCCCTCGTAGCGTTTAGATACCTAAGAAGAGGAAACATTTCCATTTCTTTCACACTTCCTTCACACGCCGGTCTCTCGTCACCTACCAAACGTAAACAACACCGCATTTACAAATGACTGTATATATTTCGTTGAAGCATATTCTTAGAATATTGTGCACCCGTCTTAACTATATATTTTTTCCTGGGCGAAATAAATAAAAATAGTCTAAAATATTTTCATGTTCAATAAATAGAGACAATTTCATAAATTTCAGTGCCCCTTCCGGGTAACATTGACGAGAGAAAACGGCGACTTATGTGTATAACTCACTTAAACGAATTCAAATATCCTTGTCTGGTGGTCACTAGGTTACATGCAGCTTAGTAACCCTTCACATTGTATATATTCTGGCTCAGTATAGCTATGTAGATGTGTATACACTGAGAGCAACAATGCATATACACTTGGAGGGGTGTCCATCTAAGTATGCATACACTTGGAAGTGTACAAGGGACATCTAACCTTACTGGCCTTACTGTAGTTAATAGACTTTAATTCTAATGAACCATATAGCCAGGAGAATAAGGTTTATTTAAATCAGAGGTTTATTTGAGTCATCTAACACACAGGTAGCTATTTACTGTGAGGTAACAGGACCTGGCAGTGGGGGGCGTTGACCCTCAGAACACTCTCCAGGTTGACTCCAGGTAGATGAAAAATTATATACACCTGGTAGACTCCAGGTTTTCAGGTCTCCAGATAGATGAAGAATTATACACTCCAGGTAGACTCCAGGTTTTCAGGTCTCCAAATAGATGAATTATTAGACACTCCATGTAGTCTCCAGGTAGACTCCAGGTAGATGCCCCACCTCATGTGGGAATCTACCCCACATCCTTTTGTTTGTGAGCTAGGAGGTATCAGAAATACAAACACGAGTATACCTCGGAGTTCATATATACAACAAGTAAAGTATACCTCTGTCATCAAGAGTTTGCTGTAAACCTTGTTTAAGATGTTACAGTTTCTTGACTAGTGATGTACAGATGCTAACACAGCCTTAATGACCCTCGCGCAGTCATCAACCAGCCTAACCTACCCTATAGACCTATACTTTTTATCATTTGTAAGCTCTAAAATCTAGTTATGATCATTTTTTTGCTTAATTGGGTCACAAATAACCCTTAGAGAGGAAACTTGAGACGTTTCGCTACTCACTGGATCATTATCGAGTGACAACTGATAAGGGTCCACCATGGGCGAAACGTTATCTAACTCTCTTAGGTGTGGGTGAAATGTTTCAGCCACAGTATTGTCAATTTTATTTACCATTCAATATTTATGCAATAATTACATTTCTCTTTAAAATAATTATAATAAATTATCATTTAAATGCTGACAAAATAATGAGTCAGTTACACTGAAATTATTTGCACTGAAATAACTGACAATATATTAATATCATCTGACGTGATGAGAAATACATTATTCATGCATTGTAGTGTACGTACGTATGTCATGAAAAAACTCGGGAGCTGACTGCGCAAATCTTGACATTATTATTATTATTATTATTATTATTATTATTATTATTATTATTATTATTATTATTATTAAATGATTATTATTATTATACGATTATTTTTATTAGTATTATTTTATGATTATTATTATTACGAATATTGTATTTAGTAGTAGTAGTAGTAGCAGTAGTAGCAGTAGTAGTAGATTCAATGACAGGCGCTAAACCAGGCTGGACCATCATTTTTTTTCCTCCACTGACGTGTGAGAGAAATTATATATATATATATATATATATATATATATATATATATATATATATATATATATATATATATGTCGTGCCGATTAGGTAAAACTTGCGATTTTGGCTTAAAAAGCAACGCTCATCTTGCCATATAAGACAAGCGAAAATTTGTGTATGCAATAATTTCGCAAAAATCATTCTGAGCATAACGAAAAAAATATATTTCATTGTGTTTGTTTATTATTAAATTAATGTTAACGTATCTAAAATATATTTAGTTGGGTTAGGCTAAATTAAATTGAGCTTGTTGTAATAAGGTTAGGTAGGTTTTCAAAGTTTCTCTTGGTACAAAATTATAAATTCTTACATTAACATAAATGAAAAAAATATATCTTTAAACGTATAAGAGAAAATTATAGAAAGGACTTAATTTTAGATGAGTTCTTGCTAATTGACCAGTTTTACCTAATCGGCACGACATATATATATATATATATATATATATATATATATATATATATATATATATATATATATATAAAGAGAGAGGAATAATAAAATATACATATTCTAAAAAATTTTATTTCTTCATACTAAAAATAATATGTACAATTCAATATGTTTTTTTTTTCGTGATTTTTACAACTATCTTCATTTAAAAATAAAACATTTCCTCAGGTAGATGTGTTTACAATGTTTACCATCAATGTTCGTTATGTTGTACCCGGCTTCTTAAGAACTTCGTTCCTCAATGTCCCTGAACATTTCTTGTACAACTTGTTGTACAAGAAAGACTTGTAGGGGAAAGATACAGTTATTGTTCTATTGATATACAGGCGGGAGCCCCGCTTTACAGCGCTTCGCTTTACGGCGTTTCGCTAATGTGGCGGTTTTCAATTATGCTCATTCTTCATTTATTTAGACTTCCTACAAAAAATATGTTCACTCACTATAAGGACGAAAATATTTTATGGCAAGTAATGTGTGTACTGTATATGCATTTTTTAAGCCTAGCTTTATTGCTCATTTAATATATGTTAGTGTAAATATGTTATCAGGCTTTTATATGTATTTGAAAGTGAAAAAAAGACTATGATTCACTTTACACCAATTTTCGCTTTACAGCAGAAGCCCAGACCCTAACCTGATGTATAATAAGCGGAGTCCTACAGTAACCCAGAACCTAAACTACTGTATGAGCGGGGCCCTACAGTAGCTCGGTATTTAACCTGCTGTATAAATGGGGTCTGCTTGTATATCAAGGCAGTGTTGGTAACATTGATATCACGTGTTCATATCGTCATTAACAATGTGTGTGAAACACCAGGTAAGGTTCATGTGAGGTTTAAGAGACACTTAAACTGCCTCACGTTGTGAACATTGCCTCTGAGAAGCGAGGAAGTTTCTGGTGAGGTACAAGAGCTGACTAGATTATTTTGTAGTCCTGTACAAGTTTGAGTTGAGAGAAGCTTTATCACTTCTCTTTTACAGGATGATCGCAATGCAGTTTTTCTCTGCTTTTATCGAAAATTTAGGTAATACATATATATATATATATATATATGCTACGAAGGTGACAGCACTGGTGTCCCTTGTTCCGATCAACACGGGATATAAAGGCGCTATAAAATGCTGTACTATTCTAATCTAAGGCGTTTATGAGTGGGTTCGTTTACTACCGCTGTCGCGGAGTCTTTGGCTTCGTCTGTCTCTGTAATTCTTCTTTCAGTGTCGCAGACGTCGGCAGGAAGAGGCGTCGTCAAGGGGATTATCTCCGCCTTCGTCTGCTCCTCACTGGCGCTTTCGACTCTATTGTCCCCGACATCAATGTCGCTGATAGTTTCGACGGTAATGGAGGAGCTACTGGAATCTGGCGCTTCGGGGGAGTCCGGGGGATTAAGACCCTCTTCTTCGTGTTTCTTGAGGTGTCGGTCGAGGTTGGTCTGCTGGCCGAAGCAGCGGTCACACAGCGGACACTTGAAGGGCTTCTCCTTGTTGTGTATATTACGCACGTGACGCTGCAGGTTGGACGAGATGCTGAAGGAACGCTCGCAGTACTTACACTTGTAGGGTTGCTCACCTGTGTGAGTCCGCAGGTGACGGGTCAAGTTGGCCGACCGCGGGAACACTTTGCCGCAGAACTTACAAGTGTATCGATCCTTGGCTGTGCGGATTACTTGGGGAGTCAGTAGGTCAGTGTAAGGTCTTGGGAGGTCGCTGTAAGATCGTACTGCCCCAGGTAGGTGAGGCTTGAAAAACTCGAGTCCGACTGTGCGAGGTGCAGGCGCCATAGTCACTGGAGGGAGGCTGGTGTGTGGGAAGAGGGATGTAAACAACGGGTACCGGGCTGTGGGCATGCAGCCCCCGGCCATAAAAGCAGAGCGATCTAGAGTACGGTACATGTCTAGTATAGCGGCGGGGTGCAGGGGTCGAGGGTACACTAGCGGCAGCTTAACAGGTGTCTCTCTGGGGGGCTGGGGAGGGGTCGGGGCGGGGCTGCTCGAAGGAGAGTCTTTTAGTAAGTCACTTATTCTGAGAAACGGATGATCCTGGCGTGGACGAGGTGGTCTTGTTACCTCCTCAGACTTCGTATCGTCGTGTCTGTCTGGTAAACAAGCCTTGTCGTCTACGATGACATTCTTCTCGTTTATCTCCTCCCTCGTTGTGATGCTTCTCTCTAAGCCCTCTGACCGCCTCTTTGTGGTGAGGTCAAGTGGGAGTTCCTTCTTGCTGTGGTCACTCACTGAATTTCTGTCTGCTGCGGCTGTTTCAAAATGTGTATGTGAGCTTCCATCTGCTGTGTTAATGACGGCAGTGACTCTGAGAGAGGCATGTGTGGGTGGCGGCGAGGCAAGTTGTGGAGACGATGCTGGAGAACTCTTGGTGGAGCTACACATCTCCCCCTCCAATCGTGAAGGGGTGTAGAGCGCCATGTGTGGCTTGATATCTTCTCCCTCCTTCGGGGATTGAGGGGAGAAGACTGGACTTCGACTGTGGTGTATGGGGAGGAAGAAGGAGGAGTGCAGCAGAGGATACTGAGGCGCTGGGTCGCGAGGAGGCTGTGACGCCAGCATCTGGTAGGTAAGAAGTGAGGGAGGCACCACAGAGACTGGAGCCCTAGGGTACACGGTGAAGCTTCCTGTTGGTGTCGACTGCATCTTCACGGAGCACACAGGGAAAAGTAACCCTCGTCCAAACGGCGAGGGCGGAGACGCCGACGAAGTACTTAACACGCTGTGATATAACTGGGTCTTCACGTCTTATAGTTTCTGCGGAAGAAAGAGAAATATGTCGTCAGTCCCTCTTGAGAAGTACAGTTTTGTTTACATACTCACTAAAATAAACACATACCCAAGTCCATGTTGAAAGCACTTTCTTGTAGCTATTTTGGAGCCTTTCACTGCCTTACGAGATCCCATACAGACAAAAATCTGAACACACTATCTGATGTAATTATCAATGCGATAAAAGATATAGATTTTATTCAACTGTGATCGCCTATCACTTTCACCCTTGGTGCAGACTTTCTCAAGTAACTTGACAGGTGTGGACGTGAGACTAAGAGGTACAGCAACAGAAGTCCCCACACCTGACACTGGTAACTAGAGTAAGGACGTGAGGGTACAGAGTACAGCAACAGACGTCTCCACACCTGACACGGGTAACTATAGTATGGACGTGAGGGTACAGAGTACAGCAACAGACGTCTCCACACCTGACACCGGTAACTAGAGTGTGGACGTGAGAGTATGGAGTCCAGCAGGAGACACCACAGTTGTCACCACCACAGGTAGCGATACAATGACACAGTGACCCGCCGGGTTGCACGTCCCTCTGGCTCTAGGTCGAGACGTCGAATAACCCGAGGTTAGTGTGTGTGGCCTGAGGGCGCGAGTGCACTGGGGGAGAGTGCGACTATGAGTGTGTGTGCTCGTGCATGTTTTCCACCTACCAGGAGAAAAAAGGTGGAGGCAAGCACCTCCCCTGCGGACAGGTGAAGGGTGACTCTGTAGTCAGATGTGAAGTGACACTTCAGTAGCGTCCTGCAGAGGAAAGGGCCTTCCCACTTTCGTCCTTCCAAGTGACCTCATGTTACTGAAGGGCTTTCAGTCCAGGGAACTGGAGCTACCAACCTATTCTCTGATTATCCCGTGGTTATGAACGACCCTTGGTATTTTCTCACGAATAATAATAATAATAATTTATAATCATAATAATTTATAATGATTATTTATAATTATGATAATAATTTATAATAATAATTTATAATGATAATTTATTATAATAAATTTATAAAAATAATAATAATAATGAAATACTATGATGCGATAGATACTGTGGATTGTGATTTATCTCATGAAGCAGCTAAACCCGTGTGGGTCCTTGCAATGAGTGGTAGAGACTCGATCCTTTGCCCTCATTAAACGCTGATTAGTCAGCCTGTTGGTGTTGGCAGTTGGTCTCGCCTTGTGGAGGTGGGGATCCCGTGCAACCATCCAACAGAGGGTATTGTTGAGAGAGCGTGGAGCTTCCCCCATTCCCCCCAAGCTCTAACTTTGTCTTAGAGCTGGAAATAACTTTCCTCTGATGCAAAGGTCCCGTGCGTGCAACAATAGGCTGGTGGACCACTGATCTATGACAATAATGAGGGTCCAGCCACACGTCAAATGTCAACGCTTCAAAGAGCCTTTTTCTGGCTATGTTAAACAAATCTGTATCATTGTTGTTATTGTGACGGTGGTGTTATTGTGATTGTGGTGTTATTGTGACGGTGGTGTTATTGTGACGGTGGTGTTATTGTGACGGTGGTGTTATCGTGACGGTGGTATTATCGACGGTGGTGTTATCGTGACGGTGGTGTTATTGTGACGGTGGTGTTATTGTGACGGTGGTGTTATTGTGACGGTGATGTTATTGTGACGGTGGTGTTATTGTGACGGTGGTGTTATCGTGACGGTGGTGTTATCGTGACGGTGGTGTTATTGTGACGGTGGTGTTATTGTGATGGTGGTGTTATTGTGGCGGTGGTGTTATTGTGACGGTGGTGTTATCGTGACGGTGGTGTTATTGTGACGGTGGTGTTATTGTGATGGTGGTGTTATTGTGTCGGTGGTGTTATTGTGTCGGTGGTGTTATTGTGACGGTGGTGTTATTGTGACGGTGGTGTTATTGTGACGGTGGTGTTATCGTGACGGTGGTGATATTGTGACGGTGGTGTTATTGTGACGGTGGTGTTATTGTGACGGTGGTGTTATCGTGACGGTGGTGTTATCGTGACGGTGGTGTTATCGTGACGGTGGTGTTATTGTGACGGTGGTGTTATTGTGATGGTGATGTTATTGTGTCGGTGGTGTTATTGTGATGGTGGTGTTATTGTGACAGTGGTGTTATTGTGACGGTGGTGTTATTGTGACGGTGGTGTTATTGTGACGGTGGTGTTATTGTGACGGTGGTGTTATTGTGACGATGGTGTTATTGTGATAGTGGTGTTATTGTGACGGTGGTGTTATTGTGGCTGTGGTGTAACTGTGACAGTGGTGTTATTGTGACGGTGGTGTTATTGTGACGGTGGTGTTATTGTGAATGTGGTGTTACTGGGATGGTGTTACAGTGATGGTGGTGTTACTGTGATGGTGGTGTTATTGTGATGGTGGTGTTATTGTGACGGTGGTGTTATTGTGGCGGTGGTGTTACTGTGACGGTGGTGTTACTGTGACGGGGATGTTATTGTGACGGTGTTGTTGTTGTGACGGTGATGTTACTGTGACGGTGATGTTACTGTGACGGTGATGTTACTGTGACGGTGATGTTACTGTGACGGTGGTGTTACTGTGACGGTGGTGTTATTGTGACAGTGGTGTTATTGTGATGGTGGTGTTATTGTGACTCTTCCGTCACAAACAGTGCTGACACCACCGTGTATATATATATATATATATATATATATATATATATATATATAATGTGTGTGTATGTGTGTGTCTTTACAACAGGTCTTTAAGGCCCTCACTGACCTTTATTTTCTTGTGTATTTGCTCCTGAGTAGCATTAAATCATTATTATTTGTTTTGCTTGCTGCTGCTGCTGCTTTTGTTTGTTTGTTGCCTTTCACTGTCGTTGTTTGAGAGTGAATTTTGCCGCATTCGTTGCTCTAGTGAACGGTCCAGTAGATAGAAAGTTAAGGAAGTACACAGTATTACAGAATAGTTCTTACTGGCTGTGTGTGTACTCACTTATTTGTGGTTGCAGGGGTCGAGTCGTAGCTCTTGGACCCGCTTCTTCGGTGATCG
This sequence comes from Cherax destructor, assembly GCA_009830355.1. Classification (NCBI taxonomy): domain Eukaryota; kingdom Metazoa; phylum Arthropoda; class Malacostraca; order Decapoda; family Parastacidae; genus Cherax; species Cherax destructor. The sequence goes on from WNWK01000046.1 coordinate 453,242, forward strand.
TTACTAGGTTCACTCTCTCCCAACTCCAAGATCTTTATCGAGAGAGAGAGAGAGAGAGAGAGAGAGAGAGAGAGCATGTGTGTGTGTGTGTGTGTGTGTAAGACTTCAACTGAACATTTGAACACGGAATTTTTGGTATTAAAATGTCACGGAATGCGAAAAAATCACTAAAAATATAAATCATTTTTCGTATACATTATATTTTTTTCTCTTCGTCTTTTTCCCAGAACTTTCAGTCACGATTATCGAGATGTGTTTAGGGATAGACTTAATATATTTGCCAGAATAAAATACAATTTTTAAGTGGTATGTTATGTGTCTGTGTTGCCTGTTTGGTTTAGTGGGGGGGGGTTGAGCCATAGCTCTCTGCTCTGCCTCACAGAATTCTTTTCTGACGTAAATTAACCGACATAATTTTGATTAATGTCAGCACACTTGTGCCAAAGACAGCAATCGTGTGAATGATGGTGAATGTGGTTCGTCTATTTTGGGGGGTCAGCTTACCTTGGTGTTAGACGTCCAGCGTAATTAAAAAAAATATGAGTTGATCTGTACTCTCTAATTTATTCCTCTATTATTCCTTTTCCTTACCTAACATTAGTTACTAGGTGAAGGTTGTGTTGTGGGGCCGCAACACACTTCTTAACAATCCAGACACGTCAAAATTGTCCCTCTTTTCGGAAACTAAATGGTAAATAACAATGAGATCTGCGTCTATGCACTCCCTCCTGGGTACGTCTTTCCATTACTAAGCTCCTATCATTCCACTCCATGAAGCGACCGTGAGAAGTGTAATGAATCACACGTGTTGTTGTGGGATGAAAGAATATTAGTAATCAGAGAGATCTCCACAAGGGAAAGTGTTGAGAAGAGGCCCTTATCGTTTTTGTTTACCAGTACTATAACTCAAAAACAGCATCAACTTTAATACTTCTGAAGTATTGTCGAGAAGTGTTCTGAAGCCCCACAACACAGTCGTCAACTGATAAATTTACAAACTGTATTTTTATAATAATTATTCTCTGGTTTACCTGTACAACTGTACTGGTTAGACTCTGTGACCTCGCCTTCCTACCTCACCTTTCCACTACACTACTCCTCACTCTGTCCAGTTATGTACACTGAGACTTAACAAATCTCCTGGAGAGCGAAACGTTGCTTCCAATAAAAGCACACCAAACGTTACAAATCTGTCCATTTACCTAATTAACTGTCGACATTAACATAACTTTCTTCCTCCGGAAGTCATGCGTGTCGTAAGAGGCGACTAAAATGCCGGGAGCAAGAGGCTAGTAACCCCTGCTCCTTCATACATTACTAAATTTTTCTTTTTTAGATCACCCTGCCTCGGTGGGATGCGGCCGGTTCGTCGGGACACAATACCATACCTTTGATTTTCTCACTACCCCTTATGTTACCAGTTCATTATTGTACCATTCTGTCCTCTGGTCGACTTCTCAATATTGAGACCGACTCTCTGATACCTGTCTTATACACATTACAGTAAATGTATATACCTGATTTACATATTAACCTCCTGGTACTTCTATAAAGTACTCCTATAGTGTACATCTATATAGTATGTCTATATAGTACTTTCATATAGTTATTCACTATTTTTTCAAACTCTAGTTTATTTTACATATATATTTCTGTTTCTTCCTCTAAATAAAAAATACATTTATAATAGAACAATTTTTTTTTCAATTTTCTTTGCTAGTAGATAATGAGTTGAAAATATGTTAGAAAAGCAGGTTCAAAGCAAACCTTTACTTAGAGACTATGTCACTCTAAGCACCGCTTTGTTGGATCTAGAAATCAAAGACTTTTATCCCATGCCAAAGTTATGGGCCTTTCTCGCCTATCAAATGTCCTAAATAAGACATTTGTGGACTTCCTTCTCTCACTCTCGTTGCTTCCTTAACATGTTCACTTTCCATTGACACTTCTTGTCATATTCGCAGATATTTACCATTATCATTTATTATCCACGTTAACCTCATTCATCACTCAATGTATCGTTTTATATTATTATTATTATTATTATTATTATTATTAACATTATTATTATTATTATTATTATTATTATTATTATTATTATTGGGAAGTGCTCAACCTGAAGTTGGTACAGTCCCTGGGGAACCAGATGTGATGAGGTTTGATACGAGGAAAGTGAAGGATTATTCCATTTCCTTGGATCAAGAGCCCTTCACCGTTACCCAGGCTATCCCTCCTCCCTCCCCTCTTCAAATGTATCTCATAATTTATATCATAATTTATATATTATATATTGTAAAAAAAAACTTTCCCTCTGTATCAGTTACTATTAGCTCCTTATTTATTATTTATTCCTCTGTTTATCAGATTCTTCTCCATAAGAGAGAAGAACCCGCCATGGAGCTCAAAATATGAAGGGAAAAAAATCAACTGAAGAGGGCCTCAATTAGAGGTCGAAACATAGATGAAATACATTGGTCGAAATGTTCACTCCCCATCCCCCTCTTTGTGTCTCCCTCTAGCTTTCTTCTCGCCGATTCACCATATATATATATATAAATGCAATTAATTATAGACAGATTTATCAAAGTGCAGTTCTTCTTTGCAAAATTTCTATGATTTTTGGAGGAACCAGACATGTTGCAACGCTGTTCTCCCCTCCTGCAACATAGTTCAGGTGAACACAATGCAAGTGCACTGTGCACCAGGGCAAGATTGTCTCTCTTAAAATTCTGGTGACATAAAGCAAATATTTTGTAACACAAGAAAAACGTGAGGCGTGGGCCTAAATTTTTTGATGTCGCAAATGTTAGTCGACACTTCTTAACATTGGGCCAGTGAATAACTCAAAAATAAATTATATATATATATATACATCTGTTTAAGAAGCTATATGATTTCACAAAACACGTATCAGTACACACGATCGAGTAAGATCATTTAGGTTTAATGGCATGGTTCTTTGGGTTATTAAATCATCATCAGACCAGAAACATAACAACAATATCAACACTTTATATCACATCACCTAAAGAATTGATAATTAGGCAGCGTGGCACTCTCTACACACCGCGGGGGTGCCACATGCAGACGCCAACAGTCTGACCGTCAGGTGGCTCAGGGAAAGCAATCCATTACAGTTATTGATAAACACGAAGTGTGTTGATGTGGGAAGTGCACTACACTAGTAGGTGTGTGTATACTGCCACGGTATATGTTTATAAACATTATATAAACACGTAACAACTGTTCTCATGCCTATGTTACCACTCCACTGGCATACTCTAACAGGTGATGGGAAAATAGTCTTTCAGGGTAATTGTCGTAGACATATTATGTTGAACTATAAAGGCAGAAATTATAATGTGTATTGTGTATGACTCAGATTCCTCTTTGTAGTAGAGAGTGTGTCAAAATATTGCTAGGTCCGTGGGTGCTTTCAAAACAAGGCAGCCAAGATGGCTGCACACACACTACGTCAACACACACCTGTACGGACTAACTTCCTCTAGACAAGACATTCATCTGTTTGAATTATGGAACAACAGAACCGCTTTGTTATTCAATGCTTTCTACACAAAACCCTGCTAACATTATAATAAGCTTTTTTTTACCATCATTACCAAATTGTTAACTGCAAAGAATAATTCGATTTCAGATTACAGAAATCATCATCACAACGTCAAAAATATATATTCAAAGCCGCTTACATTTCACAAGACATATCTTTAATTCGTTTCAATTATGTGGCTATAAATCGCAAATTTATTAGATAGGGAAAATATCTCCATTACTTAAGCCGTCAACAAGAGATGCTGGGTTCTTAGACTGTGGGGAGAGTTTCACTCCACAAACTTGACTACTGAGATGAGTGCCAGGCACTCGACCAAAGGCAAAGTGACCCAAGCAGGTATGAAGCCTTCCTGAATGCTGAGAACTCATGACAAGTTGAACAAGGGTTTACCCATCTATGACTCACCAAATCGTAATGACACGATTGCAAACATACCAGACCACGGGCGGGGAGAGTCATAAAACTCCAGACCGACGCGCTAGCCACTGGGCCAGCTGGCTACAATAAGATTCATCCAACTAGGTATATTTATACACCATAGTAAGGTTAGCAAATTGTGACCACAAATGCAAGTTTTTACAGACGAATCTTCCGTCAAGCGGTTTACTTATTTCCACGTTTTCAAAGCCTATCAATATTTTTATCATTTTTCTCCCAAATAGCCCACGTCGCAATATAAATTATAATTTTTTAAACAAATAAATTCAGGTGATCAATTAATTCTTAGAAAATTATCTCCCACCTGTGGTTTATCTACAGCAGCTGGTTAGGCCTAAATAATATTCATATATATATATATATATATATATATATATATATATATATATATATATATATATATATATAATTAACATTCGTACTTACACGTGTATCGAGGAAGAAAGTGCAGAATCTTGAATAATAATTTCGAGTGGTACTCGAATACAGGAGAGTAGTCAACCTCTTCCTTAGCCCTACTCACTGAAGGACCACCTCACAGACTCTAGGGGAAGTATCACCTGTATAAGAAACCTGAGGGCCACATGGCACGGGGCCACCACCTGGCCCTCCTAGCTTCCCAGACTAGAGGCTTCTAATTGAAGATTTCACTCTTGCGATGACTCAAGCCGAGAAATAGAGGACTTAATGAGTTCCTCTAAAAGTTCTGTATAATGAATACTGTCTTATAGTTCTGTATAATGAATGCTGTTTTAAAGTTCTATATAAAGAATTTGGTCCTAAACTTCTTTATAATGAATTCTGTTTTTTTTTCACTTGCCTCCAGAACACAAAATCACGTTGATGGGAAAATGTTTTGTGGCGAGAGATCGTAATGGTGGTTGTTGGTGGTGGAGGTGGTAGCAGTAGCACTGGTGGTGGTGGTGGTGGTGGCGTAGAGATCGCACGTGGTGGTGGTGGTGGAGGGCGCGCGTGCTACGTGCGTGATGTGCGCTGGCCAGGACGTGGAATGCGCACCTCACCTGTCCTGTAACAAACTGGGGACTGAGCCACTAGTGAGCCCTTACAATCACGGCCATCACCCTCACTCTGCCCCCTCAGGAAGTCACCTGGATAGGTAGAGGGGGAGGGACGGTCACTGGGATAGAGGGACGGTCACTGGGTTAGAGGGACGGACACTAGAATAGAGGGACGAACACTAGAATAGAGGGACGGACACTGAAACAGGATTTTTAGATTTTGCCACAGAAGTGGCTAGTTTATTGTGCACCTCATATCCATCCTGTGGAGGGTAGCGCAAGAGCATATGGATACACAAAAGGCCCAGGAACTAGGACCCAAAAGGGTTAACAGGAGTATATCTGGATTTATGGTTACAGTTGACTTATCAACACGTTACAAGCAAATTTAGGAAATTTGCATAATATATCTGGTATCTTATTTTCATTAATAAGATATCTTGACATGTCATATAGGTTTTTATACGGTCTATATCTCTATTCCTCAGTAAGTGGACACTTAAGCACATAGCACAAAATATGTAGCCAGTCATAGGGCTGGCCACATATTTTGCATTTGGGTTGGTCATCATCTGTGGGTCTGTCAGAAGTACTTGTAACTAAGCCTAAGTCTGGCCACAACAACATCAGTCAGTGTTTACATTGCATGTTACTCCATTAAACATACTTATCTACGTTCATGTTATCATAGTGGGTTATAGATCTACTCAGGCTTCTAATTGCATTCATATAACATTCAGTTTAATTGTTTACTTCTCTCCTAATATTATTCCTAATTCTAGACACAGATACACTAATGTTATATTCTACATATTCCTCCAGGGCTGGCTGTGTCCCGTCTTCAGTGTTTGGAACTAACCCTAACTAACGAGGCCTGGTCTCAGACCGGGCCGCGGGGGCGTTGACCCCCGAAACCCTCTCGGGGTTAACCCATCTTCACTATCTGTATTCCAGCATCTTATCTATCATCTCTAAAATATATATAACATCTTTACTTTTCCTCTACCCATGACAATCTTTCCTCTTTAAAAATCTTCGTAATCCCTAACTTTGTAATCCCTAACTTTGTAATCCCTAACTTTGTAATCCATAACTTTGTAATCCCTAACTTTGTAATCCCTAACTTTGTAATCCCTAACTTTGTAATCCCTAACTTTGTAATCCCTAACTGTGGTTTTCAACATGTGTTGCAAGTGCACGCATGAGTATGTGTGTTTGGGTGCGTGGGCTTGTGTGCGCGTGCGGGCGTATTTCCATAAATTATTAAGGCCGCCAGAGGTTTCCAAATCCCATAATGGCTGCCAGATGGTGCAGTTAAGTGGATGGAACCACCTGTTACTCTACCTCACGTCAGTGTGTCCAGCTGATGACGGTCACTCATGTTTATGTTAAGTCAGCATGTCACTTGTTTGTATTGACGTGTAGTGTTGTAGTTGTTGCTGATGTTACGGTTGTTGTTGTAGTTGTTGTAATTGCTGTTGTGGTTGTAGCTGTTGTTGTAGTTGCTGCTTTTGTAGCTGTTGCTTTTGTAGCTATTGTAGTTGTTATTGTTGTAGTTATTGTTGTGGTTGTAGTCGATATTTCTGTTGTTGTAGTTGTAGTTGATATTTTTGTTGTTATTGATGTAGTTGTTGTAGTTGTTACTTCTGTAGTTGCAGTTGTATCTTGTTGTAGTTGGTTCTGACAATCCATCAATTTATAGCTCACCTTCCTCGCTCTCTCTCTCTCTCTCTCTCTCTCTCTCTCTCTCTTATATATATATATATATATATATATATATATATATATATATATATATATATATATATAATGCCGTGCTTTTCCAAGCAATATTTTTACACAGGATAATGACTCGGGGAAAGGGAGACGAGGGAGGAGAGGAGATAAGGAAGCAGGGAGGAAAGTAGGGAGGGAAAATAGGTAAGGACGTAGGGAGGGCCACAGGAACCTACAAAAACACATATATACAAGGGGGTCAACGGGAAATTGCATGAAACTGAGGTACAGCAAGTACCAGCAGGTGATGGGGAATAGGAGTGATTGGTGATGGGGAATGAGGGTGATTGCTGATGGGGAATGGGAATGATAGGTGATGGGGAATGGAGGTGATTGGTGATGGAGAACGGGAGTGATGGGGAATGGGGATGATGGGTAGTGGGGGTTAGACACACCTGAAGAGGAAACATTGGCTGCCACAGCACTCAGTATTTCCTCTTCCGCCACCCATTTCTGAATGACAGACAAGTGAGTACCCCCTCACCTGCCTCTCTCTCTCTCTCTCTCTCTCTCTCTCTCTCTCTCTCTCTCTCTCTCTCTCTCTCTCTCTCTCTCTCTCTCTCTCTCTCTCTCCGTATTTCTAGTATGTGTGTATCTATGTGTATATGTATGAGTGTTTGTATGTATGAATGTACGTATGAATCTGTGTGCATGTATGTATGAGGCAAGAATAATATATATTGTATACTGATGGTACTAGTTATTTACTTACGGTGAGGAGAGGAAGGGAGGAGAGAAGGAATGAGGGAGAAAGGGAGAAGGTGGAAAGGGGAGATAGGGAGAAGAGAAAAGGGGATAGACGGAAGAGATGTAAAAGGGAGTGGAAGGAGAGAAGAGGCAGCAGGATGGGCAGAGGAAGGGAGAAGAAGGGAGGAAAAAAGGGGGAAAGGGGAGAAAAACCAGTTAAGGGGGATTTAAAGGGAGAGGGACTAAAATCCTGCACAGGACCTGCAATGTCCTGCAATAGGTGAGGAAAGGAAGAGGGAGAGGGGAGGGAAAAGGGGAAAGGAGAGAGAGGGGGAAAGGGAGTAAAGGGAGAAAGGGGAAGGAGTAAAGTGGGTGACGAGGGACAACGTAAAAAGGGGATGATCAGCTGATTCATTCATCGCGTGTGTATGTTTGGTCATTCAGTATTTCCCCCTCCCTCCCCTCCCCTCCCCCTACCTCCCTGCCTCCCTTCCCCTACCTCCCTCCCTCCCCTCCCCTTCTCCTCCCTCCCTCCCCTTCTCCTCCCTCCCTCCCCTCCTCCCTCCCTCTTCTTCCCCCTTCCCCCTTTCCCCTCCCCCTCTCCTCCCTTCCCCAGGGAGCACATGCTCGCTCACATGTGTAATGCTGACAGGCAACATATGTAGCCTTGCATAATGTAAGGTGTCAGGAAGGACCACATCTGTACCTCTGAAGCACCTCTGTAGTACCTCTGTAGTACCTTTATAGTAGTACCTCTATAGTACTTTTGTAGTACCTCTGTAGTACCTTCTTAGTACATTTGTAGTACCTCTGAAGCACCTTAATAGTACCTTCATAGTACATTTGTAGTACCTCTGTAGTACCTTTGTAGTACCTTCATAGTACATTTGTAGTACCTCTGTAGTACCTTTGTAGTGCCTCGTAATGGGCCTCACGGAACCCTGGGAAGGAACACCCAATTTGTAAATTCACGCATTTGCTTGTTTCTCATTCACGACTTTGTAAACACCAGTTTTACTGTACCTTTATAAATCCAGGTATGTGCCTGTTCCCCACTTACACGTTTGTAAAACACTTGTCTTTGTATCTTTGGTAGAAAGACTGTAAGAGCAGTCACAGTAACAGCAGTCACGGTAGCAGCAGTCACAGTAACATCAGTCACAGTAACATCAGTCACAGTAAGAGCAGTCACAGTAACACCAGTCACGGTAGCAGCAGTCACAGTAACATCAGTCACAGTAACATCAGTACACAGTAATCAGCAGTCATAGCAGTAACAGCAGTCACAGTAACATCAGTCACGGTAGCAGCAGTCACAGTAACATCAGTCACAGTAACATCAGTCACAGTAAGAGCAGTCACAGTAACAGCAGTCACAGTAACATCAGTCACGGTAGCAGCAGTCACAGTAACATCAGTCACAGTAACATCAGTCACAGTAAGAGCAGTCACAGTAACAGCAGTCACAGTAACATCAGTCACGGTAGCAGCAGTCACAGTAACATCAGTCACAGTAACATCAGTCACAGTAAGAGCAGTCACAGTAACAGCAGTCACAGTAACATCAGTCACGGTAGCAGCAGTCACAGTAACATCAGTCACAGTAAGAGCAGTCACAGTAACAGCAGTCACAGTAACAGCAGTCACGGTAGCAGCAGTCACAGTAACAGCAGTAAACACAGTAACAATCACAGTCAGGTAGCAGCAGTCACTAACAGCAGTCACAGTAACAGCAGTCAGCATCACAACAGTCACAGTAACATCAGTCACGGTAGCAGCAGTCACAGTAACAGCAGTCACAGTAACAGCAGTCACAGTAACATCATTCACAGTAACAGCAGTCACTGTAGCAGCAGTCACAGTAACAGCAGTCACAGTAACAGCAGTCACAGTAACATCATTCACGGTAGCAGCAGTCACAGTAACATCATTCACGGTAGCAGCAGTCACAGTAACAGCAGTCACAGTAACATCAGTCACAGTAACAGCAGTCACAGTAACAGCAGTCACAGTAACATCAGTCACAGTAGCAGCAGTCACAGTAACAGCAGTCACAGTAACAGCAGTCACAGTAACAGCAGTCACAGTAACATCAGTCACAGTAACATCAGTCACAGTAACATCAGTCACAGTAACATCAGTCACAGTAACATCAGTCACAGTAACAGCAGTCACAGTAACATCAGTCACAGTAACAGCAGTCACAGTAACAGCAGTCACAGTAACATCAGTCACAGTAACAGCAGTCACAGTAACAGCAGTCACACTAACAGTAGACAGTCACAGTAACAGTAGACAGTCACAGTAACAGTAGACAGTCACAGTAACAGCAGTCACAGTAACAGCAGTAACAGTAACAGCAGTCACAGTGCCAGCAGTAACAGTAACAGAAGTCACAGTAACAGTAGATGGTCACAGTAACAGCAGACAGTCACAGTAACAGCAGACAGTCACAGTAACAGCAGACAGTCACAGTAACAGCAGACAGTCATAGTAACAGTAGACAGTCACAGAACAGTAGACAGTCATAGTAACAGTAGACAGTCACAGTAACAGTAGACAGTCATAGTAACAGAAGAGTCACAGTAGACAGTCACAGTAACAGCAGACAGTCATAGTAACAGTAGACAGTCACATAACAGTAGACAGTCACAGTAACAGTAGACAATCACTGTAACAGCAGTCACAGTAACAGAAGAGTCACAGTAGACAGTCACAGTAACAGTGGACAGTCACAGTAACAGCAAACAGTCACAGTAACAGTAGACAGACACAGCACACACAGACACAGCACTCACAGACACAGCACACACAGACACAGCACACACAGACATAGCACACACAGACACAGCAGACACAGCACTCACAGACACAGCACACACAGACACAGCACTCACAGACACAGCACACACAGACACAGCACACACAGACACAGCACACACAGACACAGCACACACAGACACAGCACACATAGACACAGCACACACAGACACAGCACACACAGACACAGCACACAGACAAGCACACAGACACAGCACACATAGACACAGCACACAGACACATCACACAGACACAGCACACACAGACACAGCACACACAGACACAGCACTCACAGACACAGCACACACAGACACAGCACACACAGACACAGCACTCACAGACACAGCACACACAGACACAGCACACACAGACACAGCACACACAGACACAGCACACACAGACACAGCACAAGCACAGACACACAGACAGCACTCACAGACACAGCACACACAGACACAGCACACACAGACACAGCACACACAGACACAGCACTCACAGACACAGCACACACAGACACAGCACACACAGACACAGCACACACAGACACAGCACTCACAGACATAGAACACACAGACACAGCACACACAGACACAGCACACACAGACACAGCACACACAGACACAGCACACACAGACACAGCACTCACAGACATAGCACACACAGACACAACACACAGACACAACACACAGACACAACACACAGACACAGCACACACAGACACAGCACTCACAGACATAGCACACACAGACATAGCACACACAGACACAACACACAGACACAACACACAGACACAGCACACAAGCACACACAGACACAGCACACACAGACACAGCACACACAGACACAGCATACAGACACAGCACACACAGACACAGCACACACAGACACAGCACTCAGACACAGCACACATAGACACAACTCTCAGACACAGCACACACAGACACAACTCTCAGACACAGCACACAGACACAGCACCACAGACACAGCACACAAGACACAGCACTCACAGACACAGCAAACACACAGACACAGCACCACAGACACAGCACACACAGACACAGCACTACAGACACAGACACACAGACACAGCACCACAGACTAGCCACAAGACACAGCATCACAGACACAGCACTCACAGACACAGCACACACAGACATAGCACACAGACAGCACACAAGACACAGCACACACAGACACAGCACACACAGACACAGCACTCACAGACACAGCACACACAGACACAGCACTCACAGACACAGCACACACAGACACAGCACCACAGAGCACACACACAGACACACTCTCAGACACAGCACACACAGACACAGCACACCAACACAGCACACAGACACAGCACACAGACACAGCACACACAGACACAGCACTCACAGACACAGCACACACAGACACAGCACTCACAGACACAGCACACAGACACAGCACACACAGACACAGCACACAGACACAGCACACAGACACAGCACACAGACACAGCCACACAGACACAGCAACACACAGACACAGACACAGCACTCACAGACACAGCACACAGACACAGCACACCAGACACAGCACACAGACACAGCACACACAGACACAGCACTCACAGACACAGCACACACAGACACAGCACTCACAGACACAGCACACACAGACACAGCACTCACAGACACAGCACACAGACACAGCTCACACAGACACAGCACACAGACACAGCACACAGACACAGCACTCACAGACACAGCACACTCAGACACAGCACACACAGACACAGCACACACAGACACAGCACACAGACACAGCACACACAGACACAGCACTCACAGACAGCCACACAGACACAGCACACACAGACACAGCACACAGACACAGCACACACAGACACAGCACTCACAGACACAGCACACACAGACAGACAGCACACAGACACAGCACACAGACACAGCACACACAGACACAGCCCGACACAGCACACACAGACACAGCACACACAGCACAGACACAGCACAGCACACAGCAGCACCACAGACACAGCACACACAGACACAGCACACACAGACACAGCACACACAGACACAGCACACACAGACACAGCACACACAGACACAGCACACTCAGACACAGCACACAGACACAGCACACACAGACACAACTCTCAGACACAGCACACAGACACAGCACACAGACACAGCACTCACAGACACAGCACTCACAGACACAGCACACACAGACACAGCACTCACAGACACAGCCCGCACATCAGACACAGCACACAGACACAGCACACACAGACACAGCACTCACAGACACAGCACTCACAGACACAGCACACAGACACAGCAGCACTCACATGACTGACAACAATAACGGCAATTTAACCTCCATCAATTAACCAACTTTTCTAACAGATATTTTAACATACTTAACATCTGTCTCACTAAATAAAACTAAAAAAAAAAAAAACTCTTTTATTATTGATATTTTGTATTATTTTTGGGCAACTGTCTTTTATCTGTCAGACGTTGACCTGAGACATTGTTGAGTTACTGACCAGACAAACAAGACAGATACACGTATCTCTATTGTTTATTAAATTTATAATCCAGCAATGTGTTGCTACACTATTCTGTGTGATAGTTACACTGTGGGAACACCAGAAGTGTGTTGCTACACTATTCTGTGTGATAGTTACACAGTGGGAACACCAGAAGTGTGTTGCTACACTATTCTGTGTGATAGTTACACTGTGGGAACACCAGAAGTGTGTTGCTACACTATTCTGTGTGATAGTTACACTGTGGGAACACCAGCAGTGTGTTGCTGCACTATTCTGTGTGATAGTTACACAGTGGGAACACCAGCAGTGTGTTGCTACACTATTCTGTGTGATAGTTACTACGAGGGAACACCAGCAGTGTGTTGCTACACTATTCTGTGTGATAGTTACACAGTGGGAACACCAGCAGTGTGTTGCTACACTATTCTGTGTGATAGTTACACAGTGGGAACACCAGCAGTGTGTTGCTACACTATTCTGTGTGATAGTTACACAGTGGGAACACCAGCAGTGTCTTGCTACACTATTCTGTGTGATAGTTACAAAGTGGGAACACCAGCAGTGTGTTGCTACACTATTCTGTGTGATAGTTTCACAGTGGGAACACCAGCAGTGTGTTGCTACACTATTCTGTGTGATAGTTACACAGTGGGAACACCAGTAGTGTGTTGTTACCACTGTATTTAGACATGACTAGCATCTGCTAGCTATCTGTGGTGACCAGTAGGAACACTAGCAGTGTTGCTCCTAATCTGTAGCTAGACCTGAAGTGGGAACACCAGCAGTGTGTTGCTACACTATTCTGTGTGATAGTTACACAGTGGGAACACCAGCAGTGTGTTGCTACACTATTCTGTGTGATAGTTACACAGTGGGAACACCAGCAGTGTGTTGCTACACTATTCTGTGTGATAGTTACACAGTGGGAACACCAGCAGTGTCTTGCTACACTATTCTGTGTGATAGTTACACAGTGGGAACACCAGCAGTGTGTTGCTACACTATTCTGTGTGATAGTTACACAGTGGGAACACCAGTAGTAGTGTGTTGTTACCACTAGACCTATTTAGACATGACTAGATCTGCCTAGGCTATCATGGGCCAGTAGGAACACTGCAGTACTCCTCTTTCCGTAAATCTGTCAGCCTGACCTGGAAGACGCCAGCAGGGCGCTGTGTCAGCTTTGGCTATGAAGAATGAAGAATTCTCCTCTCTTTCTGTCTGTCTGTCTGTATCTGTCTCTGTCTGTCTGTCTGTCTGTCTGTCTGTCTGTCTGTCTCTCTCTCTCTCTCTCTCTCTCTCTCTCTCTCTCCCTCGACTCCAGTGACCTCCTGACCTTTGCAATGACCGGTGTCTACCTCTGAACCCCCTCCCCATACCCTCTCCTCTCTTTCCCCTCCCCTTCTCCCCTGCCCTCCTCTTTCCCCTTCCCTCTTGGCCAAACCATTGTGAGATGTCCGTGTGCTTGTTGTCTCCTCCTCCTCCCTTCCCCTTCCCCCTCCCATCCCCTTCCCCTTCCCCTCCCCCTTCCCCTCCCCTCCCCTCCCATTCCCTTCCCTCCCCCACCACAATGGCAACTTGACAAAAATGGGTCGACCTTTAGTGAGTCGCCCCACCCCCTTCTTATTCTCCCTCCCTCCTCCCTCTTCCCCTCCCCCCCACCCCCCCTCCCCTGGAAGAAAGTGAATGTATCAGACCGTGAAAAAACATTTTTTTATGCATTTGTGAAGGAATGTTATTTTTCATTTACCATACACGGTGTGGTGGTGTTCACCTGGTGTTCAACACTACCATACACGGTGTGGTGGTGTTCACCTGGTGTTCAACACTACCGTACACGGTGTGGTGGTGTTCAACACTACCGTACACGGTGTGGTGGTGTTCACCTGGTGTTCAACACTACCATACACGGTGTGGTGGTGTTCACCTGGTGTTCAACACTACCATACACGGTGTGGTGGTGTTCACCTGGTGTTCAACACTACCATACACGGTGTGGTGGTGTTCACCTGGTGTTCAACACTACCGTACACGGTGTGGTGGTGTTCAACACTACCATACACGGTGTGGTGGTGTTCACCTGGTGTTCAACACTACCATACACGGTGTGGTGGTGTTCAACACTACCGTACATGGTGTGGTGGTGTTCACCTGGTGTTCAACACTACCGTACACGGTGTGGTGGTGTTCACCTGGTGTTCAACACTACCGTACACGGTGTGGTGGTGTTCACCTGGTGTTCAACACTACCGTACACGGTGTGGTGGTGTTCACCTGGTGTTCAACACTACCGTACACGGTGTGGTGGACCATTACAAATAATACACGGACACAGAGGATACACACACACACACGGGGCCAGGAGCTGTGACTCGACCCCTGCAACCACAACTGAGTACACACACACACATACATATATATATATATATATATATATATATATATATATATATATATATATATATATATATATATATATATATATATATATATATAGGGAATATTTACTGAGGAAACGTATCGCCAGCCAGTGACTTCTTCAGTCCAATACAAAGAACAAGAGGAAGATGAGGAGGAGGCGTTTGAGGTAATCAGTCCCTCGAGAGATTCTGAATGTGTCAAAATCTTGTTGGGACTGAGAAAGTTTTAGCAATGGGGGAATCATTAATGGGGGATAAATTTCGGCTATGGAAATAAAGGGGGAGGGGGTGTAGAAATTTTGACAGGTAAGGACTCGATTAAAAACAAGGGGATTTAATCATCTTCTGTATGCTCCTAGAGGGCGAAACGTTGCCACAATAAAATGCCACATTTTACCTACCAAGAATCTTTTCTCAAGATTGATGGATTGAACATATCAACTCCAGGCTGATGGACTGATTACCTCGTACTTCCACCGTTCTTGTCTGTATTGGACTGAAGAAGCCTCTGGCTGGCGAAACATTTCCCCAATAAAGATTCCCAAACGCTGCAAAAGTATCTCAATCTTAAGTCTCTTCAGTAGCTGTCTACGGCGTCTACATCGTGTCGACAATAATAATAACGTCTTGTAACGTGGATAGACTGATGAGCAGGTGAATGTTGTTCAAAATTATATAAAATACCGACAAGTTGAACATTAAGACACATGTTCAACAGTTGGGTATCTTTATTGATGAAACGTTTCGCCCATACAGTAGGATTCTTCAGTCAAATACAGAGGCAGCAGGTGTAGTAGTGAAATAAAGATGATGTAATCAGTCCATTAACCTTGGAGAAAAAGTATTTGAGGTGGTGAGTCCCTCAGCCTGGAGAAGAATTCAGCTCCATGGTCTGGAACAAGGTGGTCAGTCCCTCAGCCTGGAGAAGAGTTCAGCTCCATGGTCTGGAACAAGGTGGTCAGTCCCCCAGCCTGGAGAAGAGTTCAGCTCCATGGTCTGGAACAAGGTGGTCAGTCCCTCAGCCTGGAGAAGAGTTCAGCCCATGTCTGGAACAAGGTGGTCAGTCCCCAGCCTGGAGAAGAGTTCAGCTCCATGGTCTGGAACAAGGTGGTCAGTCCCCCAGCCTGGAGAAGAGTTCAGCTCCATGGTCTGGAACAAGGTGGTCAGTCCCTCAGCCTGGAGAAGAGTTCAGCTCCATGGTCTGGAACAAGGTGGTCAGTCCCTCAGCCTGGAGAACAGTTCAGCTCCATGGTCTGGAACAAGGTGGTCAGTCCCTCAGCCTGGAGAACAGTTCAGCTCCATGGTCTGGAACAAGGTGGTCAGTCCCTCAGCCTGGAGAACAGTTCAGCTCCATGGTCTGGAACAAGGTGGTCAGTCCCTCAGCCTGGAGAAGAGTTCAGCTCCATGTCTGGAACAAGGTGGTAGTCCCCAGCCTGGAGAAGAGTTCAGCCCATGGTCTGGAACAAGGTGGTCAGTCCCTCAGCCTGGAGAAGAGTTCAGCTCCATGGTCTGGAACAAGGTGGTCAGTCCCCAGCCTGGAGAAGAGTTCAGCTCCATGGTCTGGAACAAGGTGGTCAGTCCCTCAGCCTGGAGAAGAGTTCAGCTCCATGGTCTGGAACAAGGTGGTCAGTCCCTCAGCCTGGAGAAGAGTTCAGCTCCATGGTCTGGAACAAGGTGGTCAGTCCTCAGCCTGGAGAAGAGTTCAGCTCCATGGTCTGGAACAAGGTGGTCAGTCCTCAGCCTGGAGAAGAGTTCAGCTCCATGGTCTGGAACAAGGTGGTCAGTCCCTCAGCCTGGAGAAGAGTTCAGCCCATGGTCTGGAACAAGGTGGTCAGTCCCTCAGCCTGGAGAAGAGTTCAGCTCCATGGTCTGGAACAAGGTGGTCAGTCCCTCAGCCTGGAGAAGAGTTCAGCTCCATGGTCTGGAACAAGGTGGTCAGTCCTCAGCTGAGAAGAGTTCAGCTCCATGGTCTGGAACAAGGTGGTCAGTCCTCAGCCTGGAGAAGAGTTCAGCTCCATGGTCTGGAACAAGGTGGTCAGTCCTCAGCCTGGAGAAGAGTTCAGCCCATGGTCTGGAACAAGGTGGTCAGTCCTCAGCCTGGAGAAGAGTTCAGCTCCATAGGTCTGGAACAAGGTGGTCAGTCCTCAGCCTGGAGAAGAGTTCAGCTCCATGGTCTGGAACAAGGTGGTCAGTCCCTCAGCCTGGAGAAGAGTTCAGCTCCATGGTCTGGAACAAGGTGGTCAGTCTCTCAGCCTGGAGAAGAGTTCAGCTCCATAGTCTGGAACAAGGTGGTCAGTCCCTCAGCCTGGAGAAGAGTTCAGCTCCATGGTCTGGAACGAATGAAGCCTAAGCATGAAGAAGGAATTAAATACTGTCGGAAGGTGAGGTGGAAAGTCTCTCAGCCTGGAGAGACGATTCACCCAGGCTAAAATGGAGTGAACACTGAGAAGGCCCTAGCTGGAACAAGGCAAGTCCTCTCAGCCAAAGCATTAGATTCTGGCAAGACTACAGTGCTCTGCAAAGCACCAAGGAACTGGGGACTAATTACCTGTCTTGATATAGTCTAAGTCTTCCAATTATGTCGGTTGAATCTCGAGATAAGCACTGGAGGCATGCAAAGGCCTACCATAAAGGATTGTTCCATTTTTCAAAGCAACCGTTTGATTCTTAAACTGTGCTCTTCAACAAAAATGGTGACTAAATGTCTGACTAAGTATTTAAATTTATTGTGTGGAGACAGATTTGTCAACATTTAAGTGAGAGCGTTTGCCTGCAGCCAAAAGGGGCAAAGGTTTTTAAGTTTGGTGGAGAACGTTTCGCCAGCCAGTGGTTTTATTGGTCCAGAATAATTCTCTCCAGCTACCAACAATATTACAATAATACTGGAGACGGTGGATGACATGAAGAAGTAGTCAGGTGGTCAGTGCTTCAACCTTGATGAATCTGTAGAAGACGGTGGAAGACGTGAGATGGTTGTTTAAGGTGATCAGTCCCTCAGTCTTGATGAATCTGTCGGAGACAGTGGAAGACATGGAGTATAGTTTCAGGTGATCTGTCCCTCAACCTTCACGAATCTATTGGAAACAGTGAAAAACGTGAAGAACTACTCTGATGTGATCAGTCAAATATAAATTAAAACGTAAACAATGCCCTTAAAAACCAAGTGAGAGTTTCGCTCATACAAGAAGAGTCGACCACAACTTTGTCTTCCAAAGACCAATACGAAACCAACTGAGCCATGAGACATTCACTCTCACTGTGTGATTGTCCAGTATCTGTTGTTTCTTATCGAGTCGTGTGTATTTGAGGTAGTGAGAGAAAGGTGAACATTACCCAATTTTTTTAGGGGTTTGACTATGATGAAAAAATCATGTAAACATATGCTAAAAGGTCAGCTTGAAAAAAAAAGGCTTTAAGATTCCTGTTATTAAGAAACGAAGAGTTTTGTGGAATAACAGAGACGGGTGGTACTTAAATATCACACACCTTCTCCTGTTGACTCCTCTGTTAGATGTGAAGTCTGCTACACACACACACACACACACACACACACACACATACACCTCAGTGTACATACACTACCGCGTAGCCCCAGATGTATTATCCTGTTCAATAACTGTTCAACTGCACCCTGAATGTTCCCAATAATCAACGCCAATCCTGTTGTTCATTAAAATATAGAAGTCTCTTTAACAGTAGAAATACTTCCCGTTAACAGAACATTCAAAACTGTGACCTTTGTAATATATATATATATATATATATATATATATATATATATATATATATATATATATATATATATATATATATATATATATATATATATATATATATATTGTGTGTGTTGTGTGTGTGTGTGTGTATGTGATTTTCTCCTCATCTCGTCTGCCCAACTCCCCCAACTCCACAAACATTACCACCACAACATCCCCCTCCCCTCATCCACCTCTTCCCCAATCATCCCCTCTCAACGATTCCCCTCCCATAACCCTCTCAGCCAAGAGCCACTCCCCACCCCCAACACTATCCTCTATCCATCCCTATCCTCTATCCATCCCTATCCTCTCCCTCCTTCCTCTCCACTCCCCAACCCCACCCATCCCTCCCTCTCCACCGTCCCACCCTCTTACCGGTCACTCAACAACCTGGTGGTAATTAATGACCTTAAATCACAGAGCAGGTGATTGTTGGTGATTGTTTGACTTTGGTCACGTGGAGGGAAGGAGGGACGAGAGGGAGGGAGGGAAAGATGGGGGAAAGGGAGAAGATTGGAGGTATGTAATGGAGGATATGTGAGGAAGGGAGAGGAATAAGGAAAAGGGAAAAAATGATGTGGGGGGAAGGAAATGTAGAGAGGGAGAGAGGGAGAAAGGAGAGAAAGGAGAGAGGTAGGAAGGGAGGGAGAAAGAGAAGTCTCCCAGCCTGAGCTGTGAGACCATTACGTACACCGACTATCATTACTACGTACACCGACTATCATTACTACGTACACCGACTATCATTACTACGTACACCGACTATCATTACTACGTACACAGACTATCATTACTACGTACACCGACTATCATTACTACGTACACCGACTATCATTAGTACGTACACCGACTATCATTACTACGTACACCGACTATCATTACTACGTACACCGACTATCATTACTACGTACACAGGTTCTTGTTTTCACGTACACATACTAATTTCTAATTCCAGTAGGCAATTACCCTGACGAGTTTCTCTCTTTTACTCGATGTTTCGCTCGCTTTCCCCCTTTATTCTTTTACTGCCTGACGCATCGTTTCGCCTTTGTTCTTTTACTGTCCGATACGTCGTTTCGAAAGTCGTCACGGGGGCGAAATTACCGGCTTAGTCGAGGTACGTTAGGACTGGGTTGTAAAAATTAATGTTTTGGGCGTAGTTAGTGAGAAACAGTGTGGAACAGCAGGCACCCGCCCGGGGTCCCCTTCCTGACCCCTGGGCCCTCAGTCACGCCCATGGATGGGGCCCCTGGAGTTGAGTCTGTGTGTGGGAGGGGTGGGGCCCCTAAAAGCAAGGCCCATGGGCAATAACGCCCATGCAAAAGGAGGACCCATGAAGACGCATGGCTGGGGGCCCCATTAGTCAACAGGTGTGGTCTGGTGGACCAGGTGTGACCCTGTGGACTGTGTGGCCATGTGGCCTAGGTGTGACCTGATGGATCAGGTGTGACCCGATGGACCAGTTGTGACCTGGTGGACCAGGTGTGACCCGGTAGACCAGGTGTGACCCGGTGGACCAGGTGTGACCCGGTGGACCAGGTGTGGCGTGGGTGTGGCGCTGCCTCAGTGAGGCGTGGACTAAGGTGGTCGCGGTGTGTACATTTGAATGCCTGGCTGCCCTGCGTTAACGCCAGCAAGAGAGTTGCGTATATGAGATTTACGCTAGGAATCAGCGCGACTCTCTGGCGATCAATGGAAGGAAGATCAAATCTCAAACCACCACTCCTTGCTCTTCTTACAAGCACACGCCTCTGGCGATATGCTGCGCGTCATGCGGACTCTCAGATCCTTTGTTTTATTTAATTTATCACAGTCATCTTGGAGGGATTAACAGGATTTTTTAATAATTTTTGTGTCTGCATCGTTAGAAAATATACATAAAATATATGTGTAACTATCATATAGAATAGTGTAGCAACACACTGCTGGTGTTCCCACTGTGTAACTATCATATAGAATAGTGTAGCAACACACTGCTGGTGTTCCCACTGTGTAACTATCATATAGAATAGTGTAGCAACACACTGCTGGTGTTCCCACTGTGTAACTATCATATAGAATAGTGTAGCAACACACTGCTGGTGTTCCCACTGTGTAACTATCATATAGAATAGTGTAGCAACACACTGCTGGTGTTCCCAGTGTGTAACTATCATATAGAATAATTTAGCAACACACTGCTGGTGTTACTACCACTGTATAACAATTATACCACTTGTAGCGACACATTTCAGGAAAAACTATATTTTTACCACGACATTTAACACACGAACCAGTCATTTTTAAGCCACTGAATAAAAAACCCAAAATGAAAAGTGAAAATTGGGGTAATTTCACCCAAACAAGTGACGGAAGTTACTCTCCTGTTTGATGTCATTAAATTGCATCTCTTTCCATAATATTATTCAAAATCGGAGGTGAAGCTAATCCGTGATTCACGACTTGTGATTCGGATGGATTCGCTGGCCGGGTAGACGCCGACCCATTCACTGGAAATCAATCATTTTGACTGGCATTTTTTGGTTGGTTATCCTAGGTTATTATGATGCAACAAGTCACATGGGGATGAACATCTTTAGCTCTAGATCTTTTGAACTCTCGAGCGTCGTCAGGAGCTAAGCAGTGTTGCAAGACAGCAACAGATAGGAGGGGAAATTCTCTGAGACAAGGCAGAAGGTATCAGTGGCTGCCCATCACAGAGTGTCATGGGTTGCCAGAAGTGATTAATTAACACAACTATACACAATATGCTAAATAAGAAAATCATTACATTTACTAAAGTTACGAAGGGACGAGAGAACGAAGTAGTAACCAGGTGTGGACAGATTTTATTTGGTCAATTGACTTTGCTTCACTTATGCTTGAATGATGTACGAACATGTTCCAAACACGAGTCATTCTAGGAAGGAAATATTGCAGGTGAAGTGACGCTCTTGAGAAGGGTACAACCAGAGTGTGGGTACTGTTTGCTGCCCGTCTTGTGGAATAAAAACCGTGTAGTGGCTCTGATCATGACAGTGAGGCCACCCACATCTCTTCTATGTTGAAGGCTCTCCTGATATGACAGACTCTCCTGAGATGACGGGCTCTGCTGAGGTGACAGGCTCTCCTGAGATGACAGACTCTCCTGAGATGACAGATTCTCCTGAGGTGACAGATTCTCCGGAGATGACAGACTCTTCTGAGGTGACAGACTCTCCTGAGGTGACAGACTCTCCTGAGGTGACAGACTCTCCTGAGGTGGCAGATTCTCCTGAGGTGACAGATTCTAATGAGGCGACAGGCTCTCCTGAGATGACAGACTCTCCTGAGATGACAGATTCTCCTGAGGGAACAGGCTCTCCTGAGATGACAAATTCAACAAAAGTGGGTCCGCATGAGTCACAAGTTATCTTGCTCGTTCTTTCTAATGTCCGAAAGCCGTAGATGAGTCGGGGGAGAGTAACCAAGAGAGTGGAGCATACTCAAGGTGCAAGCACACTTGTCCCTCATACAGGGTCTTGCAGCCTCTACTGTCGAGCAGGTACGAGATACACCTTGGTGCTGATAACTTCCTGACTGACTTCCTTATAAGATTTACCTCGTGATTCTTCATGGAGATTTTGGAATCAAATTTCACATTCATAGAATATCCACCTCATCCTCAGGTACCAACACTCTTCCATTCATTCTTACCATTGCTCCAGCATTACCATAATGGTGCCTAGAGACCATCATCATTTGTGTTTTCTCAGAAGCAAATATAATCTGCCATCGTTTATCCCAGGTTGATAAAGCTGTAAGGTGGCGATTGATGTTCCTAAGAAGCTGGAATCTCTCTCTTTCTCTCTCTCTCTCTCTCTCTCTCTCTCTCTCTCTCTCTCTCTCTCTCTCTCTCTCTATCTATCTATCTATCTATCTATCTATCACAAATGGGTAATCACATACTAAGCTTCTCCCCTACCCACGCCCACCTGCCCACCTTCCGTGCCTTACCAACAGAGTAATGGGCGGTGAGATAATCTATATATACGTTTATTCCCCCTCCCACCCACCTTGACCATTCCCCCCCCCCACTCACACCCTCTCCCACCCCTCACCACCCCTCCCTTCCCCACCCACCTACAAAAAGAGCAACATTGCAGGCTTGCTCCTGTGATCCCATCACATATAACCCACTGTTACTGCCGTCATGGCAATGCTCTGTCTACCCAACCAAATGCAAACCCACCCTGCAACCCACCCATCTAAACCCACCCGGATCCTCCAGGTGAGAAGTAAAGGAGCGGATTAAAAATTCAATATATATATATATATATATATATATATATATATATATATATATATATATATATATATATATATATATATATATATATTGAGAAAGAGAGACTCCTTATATAGATTCCTTTAAGATAAGTGTTTTAATGCTCATGAAGAATTTTGATCCAAGGAACCGAAGCTTATCTCCCATTCTACGGGTTTAGCGCCTTGCCATTGTAATAATAATAATAATTCATACAAAGATTCAAAATATTATCATATTCTGCTATTTTTCTTTCCTTGAAGGATAAAACCGGTTAAGAGGCGAGTCAGGAGCTGTGATTCGACCCCCGCAAACACAAATGGGTGAGCACAAAGCGTTAAGTACGCGCTTGCACGCATTGTGCCGCCTAAATGTTTATGCGCTGGTTATAATACGCATTATTATTCTCTCAGGTGGAACACCACCTTGCGTATATCACCTGGGCAGCGTTACTCATTAGTCACCTATCCCTAGTACGACAGGTGGCGTAGGTAAGACTGGTGGGGGGGGGAGGATTACGTAGGGAAGGTGTAGGTGAGTGGTTTAAGTAGGGGTGTGTGATGGTGTGGGTGTAATGTTGTGGGTGTAGTGTTGTGGGTGTGGTGTATGTGTGTTGTGGGTGTAGTATTGTGTGTGTGGTGTTGTGGGTGTAGTGTTGTGGGTGTAGTGTTGTGGGTGTAGTGTGTGTGTGTGGGGGGTGTGTGTGTGTGTGGATTGGTGTGGGGTTGTGTGGTGTGGTGTTGTGGGTGTAGTGTTGTGTGTGTGGTGTTGTGGGTGTAGTGTTGTGTGTGTGGTGTTGTGGGTGTAGTGTTGTGTGTGTGGTGTTGTGGGTGTAGTGTTGTGTGTGTGGTGTTGTGGGTGTAGTGTTGTGGCTGTGGTGTTGTGGGTGTAGTATTGTGTGTGTGGTGTTGTGGTGTAGTGTTATGTGTGTGGTGTTGTGGGTGTAGTGTTGTGGGTGTGGTGTATGTGTGTTGTTGTGGGTGTAGTGTTGTGTGTGTGGTGTTGTGGGTGTAGTGTTGTGGCTGTGGTGTTGTGGGTGTAGTAGTGTGTGTGTGTGGTGTTGTGGTTGTGTAGTGTGTATGTGTGTGTGGTGTGTGTGGTGTAGTGTTGTGGTGTTGTGTGTGTATGTGGTGTTGTGTGTGTGGGGTTGTGGTGAGTGTTGTGTGTGTGGTGTTGTGGGTGTAGTGTTGTGTGTGTGGTGTTGTGGGTGTAGTGTTGTGTGTGTGTGGGTGTGTGTTGTGGTGGTGTTGTGTGTGTGTTGTGGGTGTAGTGTTTGTGTGGTGTTGTGTGTGTTGTGTTGTGTGTGTGGTGTTGTGGGTGTTGTGTTTGTGTGTGTGGTGTTGTGGGTGTGGTGTTGTGTGTGGTGTTGTGGTGTGGTGTGTGTGTGGTGTTGTGGTGTGTGTTGTGTGTGTGTGTGTGGGTGTAGTGTTGTGTGTGTGGTGTTGTGGGTGTAGTGTTGTGTGTGGTGTTGTGGTGTAGTGTTGTGTGTGTGGTGTTGTGGGTGTAGTGTTGTGTGTGTGGTGTTGTGGGTGTAGTGTTGTGTGTGTGTTGTGTGTGTGTGGTGTTGTGGGTGTAGTGTTGTGTGTGTGGTGTTGTGGGTGTAGTGTTGTGTGTGTGGTGTTGTGGGTGTAGGTGTGTGTGTGTGGTGGTGTTGTGGTGTGTGTTGTGGGTGTAGTGTTGTGTGTGTGTGTTGTGTGTGGTGTGTGTTGTGTGTGTGGTGTGTGTGTGTGGTGTTGTGGGTGTAGTGTTGTGTGTGTGGTGTTGTGGTGTGTTGTGTGTGTGTGTTGTGGTGTGTGTGTGGTGTGTGGTGTGTGTGTGTGTGTGTGTGTGTTGTGGGTGTAGTGTGTGTGTGTGTGTGGTGTGTTGTGTGAGTGTTGTGGTAGTGTTGTGTGTGTGTAGTGTTGTGTGTGTGTGGTGTAGTGTGTGTGTGTTGTTGTGGTGTAGTGTTGTGTGTGTGTGTTGTGGTGTAGTGTTGTGTGTGTAGGTGTTGTGGGTGTGTGTTGTGTGTGTGTGTGTGGTGTAGTGTTGTGTGTGTGGTGTTGTGGGTGTAGTGTGTGTGTGTGGTGTGTGTGGGTGTGTGTTGTGTGTGTAGTGTTGTGTGTGTGTAGTGTGTGTGTGTGTGTGTTGTGTGGTGTAGTGTTGTGTGTGTAGTGTTGTGTGGTGTAGGTTTTTTGTGTAGTGTTGTGTGTAGTGTTGTGGTGTAGGTGTTGTGTGTGTGTGTTGTGTGTAGTGTTGTGTGTGTGTGTTGTGGGTGTAGTGTGTGTGTGTAGGTGTTGTGTGTGTGGTGTTGTGGGTGTAGTGTTGTGTGTGTAGTGTGTGTGTGTAGGTGTGGGGTGTGTGTGTGTGTTGTGGGTGTAGTGTTGTGTGTGTGTGTTGTGGTGTGTGTTGTGTGTGTGGTGTTGTGGGGTAGTGTTGTGGTGTAGTGTTGTGTGGGTGTGGTGTTGTGGGTGTAGTGTTGTGTGGGTGTGGTGGTGTGGGTGTGGTGTTGTGGGTGTGTGTTGTGTGTGGTGTGTGGTGTGTGTTGTGGTGTGTGTGTTGCTGTGCTGTGTCTGCTGTGTTTGTGCTCTTGTGTGTTGTGGTGTTCTTCGTGGTGTTTTCGTTCTTCTCTCTCGTTCTTCTTTCTCTGCTGCTCTGTGCTCTCTCTTTGTTGTCTCTTCTCTCTCTCTTCTCTCTTTTCCTTTCTTCTTCTCTATGCTTGTCTGTTCTGCTCTCTCTTCTCTCTCTCTCTCTCTCTCTCTCTCTCTCTCTCTTGCTCTGTTTTCTCTACTCTCTCATCTCTCTCTCTCTCCTCTCTCCTCTCTCTCTCCTCTCTCTCTCTCCCTCTCTCTCTCTCCTCTCTCTCTCCTCTCTCTCTCTCTCTCTTCGTCTCATCTCTCTCTTTCTCTCTTCTTCCCCCTCTTTCTCCCTCTCTCTCTTCCTTCTATTACATGAGACGTCATGTTTACTTGGAGCAGTAATGGGGTCCAAGAAGATGGCACCCCATTAAGTGTGTGTGTGTGTGTGTGTGTGTGTGTGTGTATGTATGTATGTGTGAGAGAGGTTATCGTCCAGTATTTCATTAAGGGTTCAACAGCTACGACAGCTTCAAGGGTCACCTTCAAGTGATAGTGACAGCAGAGCTGCAGTCACTATCACTTGATAATTACCATCTCTCAGGACGACCCAGCCCTTAAGCGGCAGAGATGGAAATTTCTATGAAGTTATCTCCACCATCACAGAAATTATACACAATGAACAAACAATAGCTGGTATGAACCAGAGTGAACACTATGAACAATACCTCACTAAATGAAGGATGGTATTATAGTAGACATGAGAATGAGGGAGAGAGGGAGGGAGGAAAGGAGGGTGGGAGAGAGAGGAAGGGAAACGAGAGAGTGGAAAATAAGACAAAAAGATAGTAAGGAGAGGAGGGAGAAGCAACATAACAAACGGAGGAGGTAGAGAAACAGAGAGAAGGAAGATAGAGGACAGAGAAAGGGAGTTCAACAAAAATACGAACGGAGGAAGACGGAAAGAGGAAGGATAATAAAGACCAGAAAAAAAAGGGATATCATCACCAAGTAAGCAAAAAAAATGACAAAAGAGAATAATGAAGATATAGAGAGGAGAGAGAGAAGAATTCATTACCATCCATAAAACTTATGCCCAATGAAAACAGAGCAGTAATGGAATAAGGAAGTGTCAGTAAATACTGTTCTGCAAGCTGGATAAAGTGGCATCCATCATGCTATTGATTTACTCACTAATATGTATCAAATCAAACTCTCTCTCTTATCACAGTAATTGACGGTGAGTTTTCACGATGTGCTAAGAGTAGTAGTAGTGGTAGGTCTGGTAGTAGTAGTAGTAGGTCTGGAGTAGTACTGGTAGATAGTATGCAGTAGTAATCTGTAGTAAGTAAGTAGACGCGTCTGGTAGTAGTAGTAGTAGGTCTGGTAGTAGTAGTAGTAGGTCTGGTAGTAGAGTAGTAGGTCTGGTAGTAGTAGGTCTGGTAGTAGTAGTAGTAGGTCTGGTAGTAGTAGTAGTAGGTCTGGTAGTAGTAGTAGTAGGTCTGGTAGTAGTAGTAGGTAGGTCGTGAGTAGGTCGGTAGTAGAGTCAGTAGGGTCTCGGTAGTAGTAGTGAGGTCGGAGAGAGTAGAGGTCTGGTAGTAGTCAGAGAGGTCGGTAGTAGTAGTGAGGGTCGGTAGGTCGGTAGCTAGTAGGTCGTAGAGGTCCGGAGAGTAGGTCGGAGAGAGTAGAGGTAGAGTAGAGTAGCTGTGGTAGTGAGTAGAGTAGCTGTGTGAGTAGTAGTAGCTGTGGTAGTAGTAGTGGTAGTAGCTCTGGTAGTGGTAGTAGTAGTAGCTCTTGTAGTAGTAGTAGCACCTCTGGTAGTAGCAGTGGTAGTAGCTCTGGTAGGGGTTAGTAGCAGCAGCTCTGGTGATGGTAGTGGTAGTATCATACCAGACTACCAGTATCATACCAGACTACCAGTATCATACCAGACTACCAGTATCATACCAGACTACCAGTATCATACCAGACTACCAGTATCATACCAGACTACCAGTATCATACCAGACTACCAGTATCATACAACTACCAGTATCATACCAGACTCAGTATCATACCAAACTACCAGTATCATACCAGACTACCAGTATCATACCAGACTACCAGTATCATACCAGACTACCAGTATCATACCAGACTACAAGTATCATACCAGACTACCAGTATCATACCAGAACACCAGTATCATACCAGAACACCAGTATCATACCAGAACACCAGTATCATACCAGAACACCAGTATCATACCAGACTACCAGTATCATACCAGACCACCAGTATCATACCAGACCACCAGTATCATACCAGACCACCAGTATCATACCAGACCACCAGTATCATACCAGACTACCAGTATCATACCAGAACACCAGTATCAATACCAAAACACTCTCCAAAACACTTTTATGCTCTCCCAAGTGTTAAAAATTCGTCCTATAAACAATTTTAACAATAGTTCCGCCCTGGTAAATCTTACTTACAAACAATAGATGTTGAAAATAAAATAAAAAAACACAATGGACATATTTTTATCAACATTACGATAATATATGTCATCCATTTTATTCATTAAATATAATCTAAGCACCGTGTTTTAGAAATAATTTAGATATTTTAGAATTTAATACGGGTTCTAAATGATTTTGAGGTGATACGATGTTTTGTCAGGGAAATTGGGTGAAAAAGCCACGCTAATTAAGCCAGGGGTTACTCATTAATGAGGGATATAACACTAATAAGCCAGGGGGTTACCCATTAATGGGGATATACTACTAGTAAGCCAGTGGTTACCCATTAATGGGGATACACCACTAGTAAGCCAGGGGTTAATTACTGTGTTAATTGTCAGATAACGAAACCATAACCTGACAGTGTCAGGAGAGGCTGACAATATTTGCTGACTAGCAAAACACCAGTCATCCCTTCGTAAGATTCTCAGGATGGACGGGGTAAGTAATCACAGTGACGAAGCCATCAGCTCAAACTAGGATGAGCTAGGATATCGGTATGGCCGAGCTGGGTTTAAAGCCTATCGACTACACGATGGTCATTAAAGCCGCAAGGTCACCTTTTCCTAAAGGAATGAAAGTAAGCTTCCAGCGTATGTACACTGAGAGACATACACTAACCTCCCTCGGTGTATGTTACATTATTCGTCAGGAATGTCCTGACATTGACGGGTCTTTTAACTCCCAGTTGTTCTCGGAGGAACTTGCTTTCTGTCTATAGTCTTAGTTATGTGATATAAAGCCTTGCATTTTTGTATATAAAGTCTAGGCTGTTACATAAAGCCTTAGCCTTGACATATGCAGTATCAATAAAGCCAACTTATTACTTATACGTGAGAACACTGCCTGTTACGCCTCTTTCCTTCTTTAACTTTATTAATGTCTTCCTTTACCATGTTCGTTAGAATACACCAGTGAAAATAACATGTATAATAAAGTAGTAGTAATAAAAGTCACTTCTGTTAAGGATATGTATATTGTACATGTAAAATTTCAAGGCCGTCTGAAAACTGAGGAGGCCCCGCACTCAAGCCTCGGAACACCCAGTAAAAACAAGTTTTGTCTCTCTCTCTCTTGTTTAAAATGTTGATATCACACTTGTAACGTTGTAGTAGTAGTCGTAGTAGTAATTATGTCAATGATAGTTGTAGTAGTAATAGTAATTCTGTTGTAGAAATAGCAGTCGTAATGGTAATTCTGCTAGTGGTAATAGTAGTAGTAGTCGTAATACTAGTTCTGTTAGTGGTCGAAGTAGTAGTCGTAATAGTGGTTGAGACGGGAGATACTAAACAGCAATTAGATAAAGGAGAGAGAGAGAGAGAAAGAGAGAATAAACTCGAGGGCAGAACTGCTGCAGTTTGACAAAGAAAAAATGCTTCTGGAATACATAAAGAGATCCCGGCAAGCTGTTAAGGCGCTGCGCTTACTAATAAGTTTGCGATTAGTTAGTAAGAGGCGCTATTACCTCCATGTGACGAGGGGAGGGAGAGGGAGAGAAGAGGAGAGAGGAGGAGGAAGAGAGGAGTGAGATGCAGTGTGTGTGTAGATTAATCGGAATAAGAGCAGTGATTGAGCAATAGGAGACAAGAGAGAGATAGGGAGATAGAAAATGAATTGAAGGAAAGGTAAAGAGGATAGAGTTGCATGGTGAAATGAGAGAGGGAGAGATAGAGAGAGAGAGAGAAGGGGCCACACCCTATCGTTCCTTCTCTCAGTTTTTCCTCCAGGGTAATGGTCGAGTCATTTTTTTGATGGGCGGCCAAACAGCTGCAAAGTGAGACCAGAGAAAACACGGATTTTTGTGGATGAACAAGGGAGGCGCAGAGGGGGAAGAGGGAGGGAGGAGATGAGAGAGAGGGAAAAGGAGGGGGACGAGGACGGAAGGGAGGGAATGACGGAAGGATGAGGAAAGGAAAAGAGGAATGAAAAAGAAAAGTGGAGAGGGGAAGAGGAATGGAGAAGAGAAATGGATAAAGGAAGAGGAGTGGGAAAGACATAGAAAGGAAATAGGAAACGAAGTGTGTTGGTAGACACCATCTCCCAAATTCACACCCCAGTCCTACCAGCTCATCACTGTGCGTCACATCCACAATACTTTCAATTCCCAGAGCTAATCACCTTAATTAAGAGAGAAAAGGTACCTCTAACCCCTTGGATCAAAAGCCCTTCACCAGCATCAAGGCCTCCCCCACCTTGAAGTTCCACATACACGAACATTTGCAGAAATGCAGTTGAAGAGAGTGTGGTAGAGGACAGGCGAGGCGTCAGGGAGGATAAACAAGAATAAATGCCGTAATAAACTCCCCTAAACAATGGACGATCAGATCAAAGGAATGCAGACAACTCAATCCCAAGCTGAAGTGACGTGAATGCATTCCATCCCATTGACGGAGCGTCCATCCCATACAAAAGAGGGTCAAGATCTTCCCTCCCATCGTCTATTAGAATCACATAAGGTCTATTGAATGCCACAACAGACAGACAGGCGCATCGATCCTCTTTTGTCTCGGATTTTAGGTGTCCCTCAAGGGGCACTTTGAAGAGCTTGCCTTGTTTTTTTTTCCTTTCCGCCTCATGTTTTTGTTTATACCTTGAGAACGCCTCAACCGATAGGCTTCAAATTTTCATTGCTAGTGTACAGTAACCAGGGAAAAAAATCGTGCAGCTATTACAATGTATTCCTTAATAGAAGTTCCCTAATGTTAGTGAGTGACTCATGATGCCAGATCTGCTGATTCTAGCTCTTGAACTGTCTAACACATACGGGTTTAGCGCTCTTGTTAATATATTATTATTATTATTATTATTATTATTATTATTATTATTATCATTATTATTATTATTATTACTGCTACTACTGTCACCAACAATACTACTGCAATTAGTAATAATAATAATATTAACAGTAACAATAATAATAATAATAATAATAATAATAATAATCCAGCTCTTGAGCACTCCAAGTCACTATCAATGTACCGTGACATTTCTCAGCACTTTGACAGCAGTGTTACCAGGTAATCACCTAGAAACAAATGTGGGTTCTGAACCCTGCTAGGGTAGTTCTGGTACCGGGAAAGTAACCAGGAAATCATAGGTGCTCCCCCTGAGCACCTATGGGAAATCATAGGTGCTCTGGGGAAACTATGGAACACTCCACGATGCTTCAGCAAAACTATAGAACACTGCACAGTGAGATGGACCCAAAACTCTGATAGAGTAATCTGTATACGTTTTATCATGTACTTGTAGAAATAAAGATCATTGTTATTGTTATTACTATTATTATTTATTATTATTATTATTATTATTATTATTATTATTATTATTATTATTATTATTATTATTATTATTATAGAAGGACCAGGA